>JAXIVD010008239.1:0-5000 GCA_036785275.1 Cancer borealis | reverse complement strand
TTAATTAGTTTTCTTTTGGAGACTTTCATTCATTACGTTTTGTGATGTTGTAATGCAGTATTATTTGATAGTATATTGTGTCTCTTTTCTTAATCATTGTATCTGTTATTTATTCAGTTAATAGTATTTTTTATAATGAGTTTGTTAGTATATTCATTTATTTAATTTGATATATCATCTATTTATATATTTACATACCCATTTATTTAATAATTTAATTTATCTAATCTACCTCTCTTTCTCTATCAGTTTATCTATTTATCTATCCATCTATCTATTTATCTACCCATCAATTTTTTTTTTCTCTCTCTCTCTCACTCTCTCTCTCTCTCTCTCTCTCTCTCTCTCTCTCTCTCTCTCTCTCTCTCTCTCTCTCTCTCTCTCTCTCCTCTCTTCTCTCTCTCTCTCTCTCTCTCTCTCTCTCTCTCTCTCTCTCTCGTGCACCTGCTCACATCTGTACATTTCCTTGATTGGTGTTTGACAGAGGTGCTTGTTGGCGTTTGTCTGCCTGGGTGTCATGGCCGCCGTGACTGAGGCTGGATACGGATACGGTGGCGGACGCGGAGGCTCTGGAGGATATGGTGGCGGCCGTGGCGGCCATGGCGGCGGCTATGGCGGCGGCTATGGTAGTGGACATGGCGGCTATGGTGTTGGAGGAGTAGGTCATCAGAATTTCAACCTGTATGGCGGCTATGGTGGCGGATATGGTGGCGGATATGGTGGTGGATATGATGGTGGATATGGCGGCGGATATGGTGGCGGATATGGCGGCGGCCGTGGCGGATATGGTGGTAGCTATGGTGGCGGCCGTGGAGGTTATGGTGGCGGATATGGTGGAGGATATGGTGGTGGTTATGGTGGTGGCAGCAGCTATGGTTACGGAAAGTAAATCACCACCACACTACTACTACAGCCGCACCATAACCTTAATGAAACCCTGATGTAAACAAACACCCAATCTTGTATTCGGAGTTTAAACAATAAAATTATACATTTTTTTATATCATCTTGTGTTTACTTTTTGTATGAGAGAAACACGCTGAGGGAGAGAAATGAAAGGGATGAGGAAGAGGCTGTAGAAAGTATGAGGAAGAAAGAAATCAGAGGAAGAGAATGACAACAGGAGTCACTTTCCTTTGGTATTACTGCCGAGTGCCAAAGATTAACCAATTGCTGCCATAACATTGTCCTCAATCGGTATTTGCAATGTTATATGCATTGAGGCAGTGGCAATAATAGCCTCTCTCTCTCTTTCAACATCAGAAAAAATGAAGAAAAAAGATTCGTCACTATAAGAAATAAAAAATCTAAAACCCGCTATATCAACCCGCGGAGGCCAAAACATCTAAGGTCTCCAGTAAACCTTCCTCCTCTTCTTCCTAAGATAAGTTCCTTAACACCTTCCAGTCCCAGAACATGAGTTATTGTGAGCAAAGAAAATGCAATGAGGAAGATGACGCTTTAACTCCCTCACAGTTTACTAGAAAAATGCAAAAATAGGAACTAAATGAAAATGGGAAGATACTTTCTAAACTAATAGATAAGATGCAGAAAGATTGATATAGTATACACTGATCAGAACAGGAAAACCCTGACTGGCTTTGTTTTTCCAATTTCCTATGAGATATAATTTTCAAGAGGCGATTGTCATTACATCCCGTGAAGAAAATTCAACAAAGAATTCGTATCACAAGAATTGTTTCTATCTTGAACCACATTTAAAGGGTTTTGTTAGATAAATAAATAAAATAAATAAATAAACAAACTAATAAATAAATAAATAAATACATATATATATATATATATATATATATATATATATATATATATATATATATATATATATATATATATATATATATATATATGTGTATATATATATATATATATATATATATATATATATATATATATATATATATAAATATATATATATATATATATATATAATATATATATATATATATATATATATATATATATATATATATATATATATATATATATATATATATATATTTGGGTAGACGGTGGCCTAGTGGCTAGCGTAGTGGGCATACTAGCTCAGTCCCGAACTCGAGTCCTTAGACAGACTGGCCTTTTTTCTGTGGAATAACCGCCGAGTGGCCAAAGATCACCCACATGCTGCCATAATAATATCCGCGACGGGACTGCAAAGCTATATGCACCGAGAACCTTCCGCGGGCAGCATGAGCCTCTCAACAAGAAACGTGGTGTCACTATAAAAAAAAAATCTAACCAGCGTTACTAACGGGCGGAGGCCAACGATCATCTAACGCCTCCATCAAAACCTACCGGCGCCACAGGTGGGGGAAAAAAAAAAAAAAAAAAAAAAAAAAAAAAAAAATATATATATATATATATATATATATATATATATATATATATATATATATATATATATATATATATATTTATATTTATATTTATATATACATAATTTTCTTGTCGTCTTCGCCTTAATTTTTTCAACGTCGTCGTGTGTGTAGTAATCAAATATCAATAATAGATAATAATGATAGGAAACAATTATCCAGGTGTTAGCTATTTATTCTATTACCTTGCTGGAATTACCTGTTATATTTGTCATTATTTATTTCTTCCTTCTTTTCTTCCTTCTTTCCTTCCTTCTGTTCTTTTTTTATCCTTAACTTCAGCCTGTCATTATCAAAACGTTTGAAAATTGATTAAGTAAATTAATCAATAAACGTTCATGCAAAGATTTCATAATACTGCAATCAATCAATCACTCAGTCAGTCAGTAAGTCAGTGAGTGAGTGAGTGAGTGAGTCAGTCATTGAGGTTAATCAGCAGGTCAACACAACAGGATGCCACACTGTATCAGGAAAGAGTTATCGTACAACCTTCGTCACCTAATTTGCCTTTCCTCTGCACTGCTTCCTTCCTCACTCCATCCTTTAGTGTCGGTACCTAAATCCTTTCCATCATAGTCATCTTGCCTTTCACTCCGTTATTTTTCATTAGCTTTATTTCTCGGTTTTGTCTTTTGCTGTTTTCTATCCCTCTTCTTATTTTCTATTCCTCTCTCTCCCCCTCTCTCTCATCTTCCTTTCTCTTGTTCTGTTTTCGTTTTTTTCTTCTTCTCTTTCTTCCTCATCATCTCGTGCATTGTTACCAGACAAGAGAAGCACACCTCCTTCCCTCCAGCCACCCTTCCAGCACACCTTGTCACGCACAGGTACAGGTGAGAGCACTCCAATCAAGACTCATTAGGACTTTGACCCACCTAAACACCACACCTGAGCGAGGGTGAGTGGAGTTACGACCATGACTCAGGTTGTTTGGGTCCCACTTACCACTCACGACTGTCACCACTGTCACCACCACTACCAGTCACCACCACCACCATCACCACCACACAACACGCTGCCACGCCACACCCTTTAGTACGTGCTGGGTCGCTGACACTAGTTTTGATCATTGTCTGTTTTTTTGTGTATTAGTTTTTCGTTTTACGCACGTGTTGCCGCTTCGGTGGGGAATAAATATGGAAAAGTTATTTTCTTTACTTTTTTTGGGGAGAGGGCGCGGCGGATGTTTTGGGCGGGGCAGCAGCGTGTGTGTGTGTATATATATAAAAGGCGGTGGAGTCTTTTCAGCCACACTTGCTCCTGTCTACCCACAAGGCGCCCGTCCAGCATGGTGAGGCGCGCCGCCCCTAGTCGTGGCTTTCACACCTTGGCAATAGTGATTAGAACACATGAGTCTATCGTGACACACAAGCACGTTTATATTAGACTGTAGTGATTATAATGGTAAAAATGTCTCAGGTACACCACAACCACCACCACCACCACCACCACCACCACCACCACCACCACTACCACCACCACCAACACCACCACCACCATAACCACACACCTTACAGCACAGATTCCAGCAGGTCACGTGTCACAAAGCCTCCACTTGAGTCATACTGTCGAAGCTGGTCTCGTTTTGCACATTGTAATTGTTTGGTCTTTGCTTCAGGTCACAATTCACACATGTGTAGGGCAGAACAATGCATTTATGTTCATGTCATCACATCAACAGAGAATTATTTTGAAGGAAAAGAAAACTCAATTTAACACTTTTAGAATGAAGTGAATCAGTTTGCCATGCCTGACACAAGTGTGTAAGCCCGTGACTCCCGCGTCCCCAAGGCTTCGTCCCCTCCTGTTTCGTCTCCATGTGTGGTTCCTTTTGCAGAATTTCCTGTTCTCCCTCCTGGTGGCGGCTACCGTGGCGGCCGTGGCTATGGCCGGCTATGGCTATGGTGGCTATGGCGGCGGCCATGGTGGCGGCGGCCATGGTGGCGGCTACGGATATGGCGGCGGTCACGGCGGCGGCCATGGTGGCGGCTACGGATATGGCGGCGGTCACGGCGGCGGCCATGGTGGAGGCCATGGTGGAGGACATGGTGGAGGCTATGGCGGGTACGGCGTCGGCGGATACTCCAACAACATCTACAACCTGTATAAGGGCTATGGCGGATATGGACATGGCGGCGGATATGGACATGGCGGCGGCCATGGCGGCGGCCACGGCGGCGGATATGGTGGCGGATATGGTGGCGGATATGGCGGTGGCTACGGCGGCGGCTACGGATACGGGAAATAGGCGGAGAGAAGGACGCGGGAGCCTCGACAGATGAGCAGGATGAACCGAGCCAGTGTGTTGTACATAGACACTCACCGAATAAACGATTAATAACAAATACCTCTCCTCTCTACACCAATCCATCACCTCCACGCTCTCTCTCTGTCTCTCTCTCTCTCTCTCTCTCTCTCTCTCTCTCTCTCTCTCTCTCTATATATATATATATATATATATATATATATATATATATATATATATATATATATATATATATATATATATGCATATATATATATATATATATATATATATATATATATATATATATATATATATATATGCATATATATATATATATATATATATATATATATATATAT
>JAXIVD010008238.1:0-18044 GCA_036785275.1 Cancer borealis | reverse complement strand
TCTGTCTGTTGTGATTGATGCCTCTCTTTATTCCTTTATTATTTTGGTCCTCACCATCAAAGAGGTTAGCTTTCTTTTCTTGCAATCAAAGCTTTTATAATATGCATGTTGGGTTATTGTGCTAAGTATCCATCGCGTTGGGGTCCTGCATCAAGCCGGTTCTTTGCTATGTCATAGACACGGCAGCAGGAACAGCGGTGAGAAAAGTGCACGGTCTTGGTATGGGAGAAGCATGATTTTGGTAGACAGACATCTATTCAAGACAAAACTAGAAGAGCATTCAGAAGAGCATAGTTACCTCCACCGCCAGCGCTAATATCCGTTATTTTCTGTTAACCTTGACCTATGACATTAACTGTATTAAAAATAATTGAGTGAATACTTTTGTTTAGAGGGTCATGTTGGGGAAGCTTCAGTGATTTGTGGCATAGATACAATTTCTAAAATTCTTGTTGTCCAGCGGCCCGCTTTATTTGGTGCACTGAAGTTGGAACCCAAAATAACCTACACCTTTAAGAATATTGGCCACTTTTGATTATTACTAAACCCTACCATTGACCTAGAATATTCAAAAAGTACTTGAGTGAAGTTCTAAAGAAGGCAGTTATGTTGAAAAAAATTTCGTGAGCTTGCAATGGAACACTCAATCAATGATTGGGGGTATACACCACGAGGCCCATCGCCTCGACAACCCTATGACGCCGGCTCCGGTGATCACCCCGTGCTGGTCCCAATGCAAGCCCCCTTCCCATGCCAAGTAACTCCAAACAGGAAGCATCGACTTGCCCAAGTTACGAACTTTGTGGGAGCTCCCTTGGTCTCCTCCATCCCGTATTATACCTTTCAGAAACAACTCAAGAAACAAAATCAACATCTGGTAACGTGCCACATACCCATATAGCTGGAGTTGACGTTGAAAGATTATTCTGGTAATAGGCCTTAATTAAGTTTCACGGAAAAGTCACTGATTTGACACTTAGTAATTCCAACAATAACACATGATACTGCGCAAGCATTCATTACCAAAGAGCTAAATTTCCCTCTTCATATCGGTGTTTAGTGTCCATGTCTTACAGCTATACAGTCAGACAGGGATCCCTAGCTATATGAAGATTCGAATCTTTTTTCCGTCTGCACAGGTACCAACAACGCCAGATACGCGTACTGAGTGAATCCATAACACCATAGGCCAAACCAATCTGCCGTAAGACTTCTTGAAGTGACCCACCATTGTAATGGACCACGCTACGAAAGTATGTGAAGCTATTCAAGATATCAATGTCCTCGCAACACGCATTAATGTAATGTACTATTTCATCTTGCAAGCCTCCAAACACCTGAATCTTAGTCTTGGGCCTGGGGACCTGAGGTCATAAGGGCTTCGCCTCCACGTGCAGGACTTCGAGAACCATTATAAGAACCTCCAGAGACTCAGCATAGATTATTGCATCGTCGGCAAAAACAAGATCAGTGATTTTGGTGTTGGAGACAGATGCTCCACAGTGACTTCGGTCCACAACTCTATCCAGTACCCAGGCCATACATGTATTGAAAAGTGATGGAGCAAGGTGCATCCCATCCTCACTCCTGTATGCACAGGAAAGAAGCTGAAAATGTCACCTTCTTTCCCACGGACACTTCACAGCACTTTCAGTCAAAGAGTACAGACCAGGCAGTAGTCCAATAATCCCTGAAGGAATCCCACGTATGGGCCGAAAATCCCAGAGTGCTTCACAATGCACTAAATCAGACGCCTTTTCGAAATCGATGTATACTGCAAGAATCCCCTGTCGGCGTTCCATCAGTACGCTAAGTGCTAGAATACGGCCAGATGTTGTCTTACCAGGTATGAACCTTAACTGTTCAGGTCTCTGATATTTCAGCAAATGACTGCAGACTTGCATCAATAGCATATGGGCGAGCACCTTGCCTGGTATGCTGAGCAGCGTTATCTCTCGGTAGTTGTTGCAATCCTGAGAGTCCCCTTTACTCTTCCCGATAGGAACGACCAACCCTCTCTTCCAGTCCTGAAAAATGGTACCTGAATGCCATACAGCAGTCAAGACAGCATGCAACCCATAGATCATGGTCTCGCTTCTAGCTTTGAGAAGCTCTGCACTGATATTACAAATGCCAGCTGCCTTTTCATCACCAAACTTTGCCAAAGTCTCTTTGTATTCAGCTTCGTTAATGGGTGGATCAACATTCATCACCTGTAACCCAGTGGTTGACCTTGAATAACTGCTCAAAGTACTCAGCCCAACGAACCATCTGGCCATCCGAGTCTGATACAAGGATACAATCTGTTATTCGGAAACCACGCTTCCGAGATATAGACATGGAGCGGAGCTTCTTTAGAGCTTGATAAGCAGGTTTGTGATCATTAGTATTTTAATGACCTTCAACATATTCCTGACATACCTAACCTTGTCTCTCCTCAGAAGAGTTCTAGTCCTATAAGACGTGTTCTAGTTCCCAGCCAGCATAGCAGCGCGACTCTGCTCTATACCGTCCAGCATTTCCGCTGAAGCAAACCCACCCCGTGACCTCTGACGCCCTTCAACACACCTTCTGGCAGCTTCAAGATTTTCACGTTTTAAGGTATCCCACAGAGCTACCGGGTCCTCTAGGGCGTCGAGCACTTCAAACCGATTTTAGACTGTTACTGCATACACATGAGCACATATATCTTTTTATAATTTCTCAAGATGGAATACATGTTAATCAAATTGAATGTTGCAACAACAAGTCTGTAGTCAGTTAAAAAAAAAATACTTGGCACTCCGGAAAACCCTGCAGTTCTGGATGATCCTCCAACGAGTACTAACGAGGATGTGATTGGTCTCCTTAGCTACCCATCCATCATTGCTATACCAGCGGTGCAGCTCTGGTGTTTGATACCAATAACCTGCAATTCTCAACCTTCTGAATTTGGCAAAATTCAGCAGGTGAGAGCTGTTGGTGTTCCTGGTATCAGAGACATAGGAACCACCACATAGCTCGTAGCCAGCTCTCTTCAGTGTCAGTAGCAGCATTGAAGTCGCCCAAGACAATGAGTGTGTTTTTGATAGGGGCACTGATCCAGAACAGAGTCAAGTGTAGCGTGTAACATATCTTCTTCGTCAGCCTCACATACTTTGGTAGGAGCTTACACTGCAACAAGAGACATAAAGCCCAAGGCTTGCTTCAGCTTTAATCGCATTATACGCTCATCAACTGGAATTACCTCAACATCGGATGGATGCAGTCTGCCAGAGACGCCTATAGCTACTCCCTTAGGACGGACACCTTTGCTCATGCCAGACCAGTAGTAGATAAAACCTCTATTACTGATCTCGCCACTGCCAGGTCTCCTTGTTTCAGAGAGTCTCACTATATCCATCCTCAGCCTACTGAGCTTATGAGTCAGTCGTTGGTCTTCTAAGAAGGTTGGTATGTTCCAAGGGCCTACAAGCAGAACCCACCGCAGATTTACAACAGAGCTGGTTCGGCGAGTAGGCATCTCTTCTGCAGCCCCTAAGTCATCCTCAGAATTAAAAGTTTCACCATTCAGGTTGCAGGAATTCAGTGGGCGTTGTTCTGCACCCGTAATTTGGTCCCTAAGGCCACCTTGATGCTTTGGCATCACAGGATGGCTTAAAAATACACATAATTGAAGCTGTAGCATTGTTTTACATAAAAAATATAAAAGTTTTTTTTTCACTTGAAACACAACCCATCTACATGTCACAGCTAAATATGCCTCCCCTGTTCCCTGCCGACTTATGTCACAGCCTCATGGTAGTCCGCGAAACAGTTCCTTTCAGCATTGAGGCATAGGTGGACCTTACAGATCATACAAACAAAGTTTGAGCACAATATGTGTCCCTTCTGGCTGCAGTGTTTCCAGGTTTGCCGGATCTGGTAGAGGGGAAAATGAGACAGGGACTTATCGAAGCGTACCGAGGCATCTGGAGTTGAGGTGCACTGACCTCTGATAAGTTTTGGGAGTTTGAAGGTGCTGCTGCTGGCTTCACGGGACGACTCTGTTGAGCTCCTTGACCGCCGTTGTAGTGCTGGCTTCCGGCTGCTGAGAGACTTGGATATTTCTAAGCGGAAGTCCTTCAGGGGGAGGCACTTCGTCTCCCCAAGAGCCTTGCAATCATGTCTGTAGCATAGTCAGGCGTTGCACACACACGCATCCAGGCAGTATGCGAATAGTCGCATATACCACCTTTTTGATTTTAAGGGGTTACGGTAGAGGTGGACAAGCATGTCACTCTTGTTGATGCCCCCCATGTTTGTATTGTATGACTTGATAACACTGGGACAGTCCACCTCTTCCTTCTTCTTGGTGTCCTTCGAGTACCGTAGACACTTTGCGACAGGGTTTACCCCTATGTCAGTGGACAGAATAGTGACAACATTGTTGTCTTTCCACCGAACAGCCAAGATACCGTCATTGCTGATCGTGTGACAGTATGCTCCCCGAAGTACAGCTTTCTTGTTCATCTCCGGGATGGATTTCAGTGGAGGTTTGCCAATACGTGCTTCCCTGGCTGTGCCTGTGTACCTGCAGTTTCGGGCTCGGAGGTACCGCACAAGTTCCAGGCTAGTGAAGTAGTTGTCGGCGAATAGTGCGGTCATGCAGGTGGAGGTCATGGTGCTGGCTAGGACTGTGACTACCTGATTTGTGTCTTTCAGTGTCTTCTGCTCTGGGCTGAGAGGAATGCTGTGGGACTTCAGTATCATTTCCATCGCTCCCTGGTAGAGTATCATGTCGTGGATGAAACCATCCTCTAACTCTCTAGAGAATAGCTTGAACCCCCACTTATCTGGTTTCAGTAGGATGTACTGCCTCAGATTCCCAGCAGTCTTCCCCTTGTAGCCCACCATGACCTCATCAATGGACTGGTTTGGAGTTTCAGGCTCATTCCGGAAGGCTTTGGGGTTGGCAGTGAAGAGGGGCGTACCTTGAAGAACCTGTCTACAGTACCGTGAAGCTGGGAGTTACCGTTTCGAGGACATAATGTCAGCCACTTGTCGTACTCTTCAGTCTAAGTCCTAATAATCATCCAAGGAGGGACACTGCATAATCCCCATGTAAAGCAAAATGGCCAAGAAGCTGGTGATCTCGTGTTCGTTGTTGGAGAAGGTTGTAGTGAAAGAGCTGGTGCTCGGAAATGCGTATGCAGCTAGTTGGTCGACTGGAGAGAGAAAAACTCAACTCCAGCTAAGGTTTTTTATTATAAAATAAATAAATATAAATATAGACTAGTAAGAGGGGGAAGTGGGGACAGAAGGAAGAATAGGTGGGTGAAGAAGTGAACTTTAGGGGAAGAGAAAGTCACTGGGACCTTACCCAGGCGCTGATCGATTTTAGTTTGTTTTTAATTTGATTGTACCAATGTCTGGAGGCAAGGAAGGCAAAGTGGAGATCTGCAAATCTCATCCCCCCCAGTCGAGTGGCACCACGTTCCCAGCACCAGTGTTCACCTCCTCCTCGGGTTGTACGCGAAAGAGCAGACACCGCAGCCCCAGCCTACCCGCCCCGTCATGGAGCCCCAACCCCCGTGTAATTGAACCAGCAGGACACCCCCTATTTATTGATTTTACAACAGTTTTAATATTTTGTTTACAGTTTTACATTCATATAGGGCATACAATACTTTGCAATACAATTATACATACAGGTTGGCATTATTTTAGGTTTGGGATAGTACAGTGTGTGGTTACATTATTCTATGGACAAGACACTATACAACCTGTAAGCAAGCAAGCAAGACAAGATAAGGCTATGCGGCGCGCCTCCGTTAGGGCGGGTGTCGCGGGTGCGCGCTGCACAGCATAGATAAAGACATGAGTGTTACGTTAGTTGAACGTTGTATTGTGTTTACAATGTGAGGTAATGGATTGATGTTTTATGCGTTGCCCGTGACAGCAAGATGTTTATAAGCAGTATATGATACAGTACATTATAATACAATGAAATACAATATATACAGTGTGTGCGTTTTGTGTTATTTACAATAATGTTTGTTTCTGAGCATGTGTGTGTGATAACTGTGTGTGGTTGTGTGCATAAATTGTTTTGTGTAGATACATTCCCGCCCTATGGTGCAGTGATTTGTTGTGTTAGAAGTGCGTGTTGGGATGGTGAGGGGAGGGGAGGGGAGTCTTGGGCCGCCCGTGCAGGGGGTGCCAGATGCCCCCTTAGTTCGTAGGCTGCGAGACAGAAATATAAAAACAGTAAAAAAAAAATGAATGAATACAAAGCTATAAGACAAACAAAAATGAAAATACCACTAGGCGTTGTCAACTAGTCCCTTCCTGCATCAGGCGAGAACCCATTTCAACGAATTACGACGATTTTAGACTGCCGTTGCAGGAGGTGCCAGATGCCCCCTTAGTACCTAGGATGCGAGACAGAAATATAATAAGAATTTAAAAAAAGAGAATGAATACAAAGCCATAAGACAAAAAAGAATGAAAAAACCGCTAGGCCCTTTCCCGCATCCGGCAAGTACTTATCAAACGAAATAAGAGGTTTTCGGACCGCCAGTGCAGGGGGTACCAGATGTCTCCTTAGTACCTAGGATGCGAGACAGAAATATAATAATATTTATATATAAAAAAGAATGAATACAAAACCATAAGACAAAAAAGATGAAAAAACCACTAGGCGTTGACATACTGGTCCTTTCCTGCATCCGAGGTCATTGCAGTATGGTTTGGCAGCGCACCCCGCACCGGGTGCGTGTCCACTAGGTGTTGTAGTTATATATAGCTACGGGGATAGGGTGGTTATTTACATCAAGAATGTTTTCTCTACGGGCTCGTGCAACACGGAGAGGAAGGGTGTTAATAAAGTTGTAGAGGTCTTCATGGAGGATCTTGAATTTGTCTAGTTGTATTAGTACTCGAAAGTGGAGGGTTTGGTTTAATGGAAGAATGTTAGTTTCTTCATGCTGGGATCTAGTTGTTCTAAAATCATCCCACTTCACATCCAAAACAAAGCGAAGTGCTCTGTTCTGGATGTTTTGTAGTTTGAGGAGGTTAGTTTTGGCGGCAAGGGAGAGTGCAAGAGGGCAAGAGGGCAATAGGTGAGATGAGGTAAGATTAGTGCCTTGAAAAGGTGGAATAATGTTTTTACGGAACAGTTACGGAATCTCTGGAGGTTGCTTAGTGTTGTTGACGCTATTCCTTTATTCTGTGTTATTTGTTTGTGAAAAGCGGTTCTGTCATCTATAATAAGACCAAGTATTTTTTATTTTTGTGCGTGGTATGGGTGGTTGTGCTGGAAGGAAAGGGAAGAGGTATATTTGCCTTGGTCTTTCAGTTTTAATATTGAAGTAGGTTACTGATGTTTTGTCTGGGTGTGACTGCATTCTCCACTTAAGCTCCCAGGGGCTGGTCTCTGAGAGCTCAGTTTGGATCCGTGTTGTGAGGATGTCTAGTGTGCGGGCACGTGTGAGTTGTGACGTCGTCAGCATATTGTAGTGTAAGGGAAAGTTGGTGTTTAGTGTTAGGAATGTCGTGAGTGAACATATTATAGAGAGTCGGAGAGAGGACGGATCCCTGTGGGACACCTGCTAGCGGGGTGAAGTGGTCTGATAAGATCTGTTGGTGTCTGACGCGTATTTTCCTATCTGTGAGAAAGTTGCAGAAAAGTCGTTGTGTGGGGTGTGGGTGTTCAAAGTTGATGCAGATTTTGTATTTTAGTCCGGTGTGCCAAACCATATCAAAAGCTTGCTTGACGTCTTTTGTGACAAGTGCACATCTGTCAGGAAATTTAGTTGTTTTAAGGTAGCCAGTGATTACGTTAAGAGCGTCTTCCGTCGAGCGGTGCTGACGGAAGCCAAATTGTCCGCGTGATAAAAAGTTGTTTATTTCAAGGTGTAGTCTAAGTCTATAATTGATTAATCTTTCGAATGTTTTGCCAAAGACCTCAAGCAAGCTTATTGGTCGGTGGTTGCATGCAAGATGTATGTTTTTGAGTGGTTTTGGGATGAGTATTGTGGTAGCTCTTTTGAAAGGTGTTGGAAAATATCCGGTGGCTAGTGAGGCGTTGTATAACAAGGTTAGTGGGGAAATTATTTGTGGTGGCATTTTTCTTGCCATTGCCCAGTTAATGCCCGTTGGTCCGGGGGCTCTGCGGTGTGTTAAGCAACCTCCTAACCTTGTCCTCCTCGAAGGGTGTGGTGAGTGGGTGTCCGTTGTGTGGCATGTTGGTCTGTATTAGTGGTAGTGGGAGTGTGTCCTGATGTGTATGTAACATGTTTTGTGTAATGTTGTCTATGTGTGTGGCAGTGGTAGCGTGAGTATCTGTTGGTGGGTGGGACCTGAATTCTGTTTGTAAGTGGATTTTGAATATGTTGGTTACCTCATCCGGTTATTAAATTTTCCTGTTTTTATATGTGAGGTATTGAAATTGTTTGTAGTTGGAGCCACGCAACCTGCGTATGTGCTTCCAAAATAGTGTGGGATTTTGATTTCCGGTGAGGTTCAATGTTTCGGATGATGTTTGTCCAGTGACGGTTATGGTCTTCCTTTAGGCTGTTAATAATGTGTTGTCTGAGGAACTGAAGGTCTCTGTGTACTCTGTAGTGGTTATGTTTGTTTCTTTCAAATTTGTTGTGATAGCAGGTCAAGAGGCGTTGTATTCGTATGGAGGGAGGGTTTAAAATCCTGTACGATTTTGTGTCTGGTTTTTGGTATATACAAGTCAGCTGAATTGAGTATTTCTGCGTCCAGGTTGTCTATGTGTGTGTCTAGGGTAGAGTGGTGTTGGTTGTTTAGTAAGGGAGGAGTGTGATTGTTCTCAAATGTGGTTTGGAAGGCCTCCCAGTCTGCTTTGTTATAGTTGTAGTGAGGTTGTGTGTGGATAGTGATTGGGTTTGAAGATATTTTTGTTATGACTGGGATGTGGTCAGAACCACAGGGTTTCCCTGGTGACATGTGGTGGTGTAGGTGTAGGGAGTAGTTGCTGGTGAAGGCGAGGTCTGGCTTGCCAGTACCATTGCCTCCAAAGAATGTGGCAAAGGAATCTGAGTCGTTTCCTGTCTACTATGTGTTTTAGTTGTATACCGGTTGGGTTGGTGGTGGTGTGATATGGGGTGTGTGTTGTGTAAGTATGTAATCACTGCACCTTACATGAGATTACTTACAGTTATAGTGGTGTCCTTACAGTGCTGGTGGCGGTAGAAATCCAGGCGGGTGTTGGCGATGGTTGTAATAATCTGCGTGGTGGGGCGAGCACTGGGTGTGGCTGAGGAGAGGGGGCGTTTGTTGGGGGTAGAGCGGCGGCTGGGAGCACTGGGAGGGGGGGGGGATGAGTCTGTCGACAGTGGGATGAGGGGGTTACAGGGCTGAAACAAGGGGGAAGCGGGTGCTGGAACACGGGGAGAGTACTGACGTGGGTGGGAAGGAAAGGGACGGAGGGTTAGGGAGCACTGGGGGGGAGGGAGTCACTGAAGCTGGGTGATGCGCTGGGGTGGCGGCGTCTCCGTCTCTCGGGGGGAGTCCCACTGCGTTGCCCTCGCCGTAGATGTCCCGCGTGGGTGGCCTCGGTGGTGAATGGGGGTCCTGGGTCCTTGGTCTCGGTGAAGAAGGGGGTATCTGGGTTCTCGTCCTGGGAGAAGAGGGTGGTCCTGGGGGAAGGGGGGGGGGTCACCGAGCTTCCTCTTCCGGTCTGTATCCTGTCCGTGTAGAGAATCCTGGTCCAGTTCCGTCCACGTGTCTCAATCTGAAAAGAGAGAGAGTGGGAAGGCAGGAGCGAGCGAGATGTTCTCCCAGCAGCTGGGTCGAGACTTTTTATTATAAAAAATACAGTATGTATAAATAAAATATAAATTTTAACAACAATTATAACAAATGGTAAATGCGCGCTGTCTGAGGACAGAGCGTGACAAGTTGAATTGGTGTGCTGATTTGCAGCGCAACAAAATTCATAAAAAGATAAACAAAAGAAATACATAAATAAAGAAAGCAAAATTATACAAAATTAACATGAATATTAAAAAACATAATGGAAAAATTGAGATTATAAATAGTTTGGGCTGCAGCCGCCTTTTCCTTGTAGCGGAAGAAAAGAATGTGTGCCCGCGCTAATGGGGCACTCTGCTATAATGTTCCCCCCTAGTGACGAGGAAGGAGGAAAGATATCATGGTGATGCGGTGATGCTGTTGTTGTTGTTGTGCTGCCGATTTAATGGTAGAGATGTCTGGGGCCAACAGATATGCCGGCTTGACTCGGTCGACGGCTACCGAGTCTTGAGCGCCGCTCCTGTCAATGGTGACAGTCTTCCTGGTCCGTCTCAGGACGAGGTAGGGTCCTTGGTAGGGCTGCGTCAGAGGACGGCGGACGGCATCCACGTGTATGAAAACGTGGGTACAGGTGTCGAGGTCCTGGCTCACAAAGGTCCTCATCGGGGAAGAACGAGGCTGCACTGGCTGAAGGTTTCTCATGACACCTTTGAGGCGGGAGGCAAAGTCTTGGGCACTGCAGGGTGCAGGGTCGGGTGTTTTAACCAGTAGTTCGCCTGGGAGCCTAAGGTTGGTGCCGTAAGCCAGCTCAGCCGAGGAGTGGTGCAGGTCTTCCTTTAGGGAGGACCTGATGCCGAGGAGAACAATGGGCAGAGCCAGGAACCAGTTCTCTCGTTGGGTGGAGGCCATGAGGGAGGATTTCAGTTGGCGATGGAACCGTTCTACCATGCCGTTGGCCTGAGGATGGCAGCTGGAAGTCCTGTAGCGGCGGATGTCGAGTAGGGTCATGACCTTGTTCCACATGTCGGCCTCGAACTGGCCGCCGCGGTCTGAGGTGAGGCTGAGAGGGACACCGAACCTGGAGATCCAAGTAGCGATGAAAGCGTGGGCGACGGTGTCCGTAGTGATGTCAGCGATGGGGACAGCTTCGGCCCAACGTGTAAAACGATCCACACAGGTGAGGATATAGCGATGACCGGCAGAGGGTGGTAGGGAACCGATCAGGTCAATGTGGATGTGGTCGAATCTCTCCGTGACGGATGTGAAAGTGCTGGGCGGAGAGTGAGTGTGTCGAGTCACCTTGGAGGCTTGACAGTTGGTGCAGGTACGAGTCCAGAGTCTGATGTCCTTGTTGATGCCCTCCCAGATGAAACGAGACATCATCAAGAGTTGTGTAGCTCGGATACCAGGGTGAGAGAGGTCGTGAAGCTGACGGAAGGCCTGGTAGCGATGTCGCTGTGGCAGATAGGGACGGACAGCGTCTGTAGAGACGTCAGCGTAGAGAGTGACCTTGGTGCCTGGAAGCATAAGTTTCTTCATCTTGAGCGCTGAGTTGTGCAGTAGCCTGTCCAGCTCAGCGTCGCTGGACTGGTCAGCAGCTATGGCGGCGTAATCAAGAGAAGAAGAAATCAGAGCAGTAATGTTGCGGGAGAGGGCGTCTGCTGGAGCGTTGTCTGCACCTTTGATGTACCTAAGGCCTCTTCTATTTGCGTGAATCCGTTTCAGATCACTGAATCTGGACGGGGCTTGGCCGCTCTGGGCGGGGCTTAGCCGCGAATTCGTGTTCTATTTACCATCTTAACCCGTGATCTGTAACATATTCCTGAATCCGTCGAATCTGATTTGGGAGGTGGGTTATAGCAGATGACACTCGTTCGCGGGTTTTTTGCACCAGCCTGAGCCAGCCTCTTCTCAGAAATTAATATTGATATATACCTCCAATAAAACTGTATATATATACGAGGAAGATAGTAAGCGGTAGAGAAATGTTGTAGAAATGTTACTGTAGGCACAGAATTGTATAATAGTGGTGATGAATATAAAAAACAAAGGAGATATATAACAGCAGCCTCTTCTCGGAATCTATTATTAATATATACCTCCAATAAAAACAGTGTATATATACGAGAAAAATATTAAATGGTAGAAAAATGTTTCAGAAATACTACTGTAGGCTTAAAATTGTATAATAATGGTGATAAATACCAGAAACAAAAGAGATATAACAGCAGCCTCTAACCGGATTATTTATTTTCTTTGATTTTTGATATATACTCCCAAGAAAACAACTTACTTGTACCTGAAAGAGATTAAATGGTACAAAAATTCTGCATAAATGTTAGTGTAGGTACAAAAATATGTATAACTGTAGCATATGAATAGTTAAATAAGATATCCCCAAAGTTTATTTTGGTTAAGGGGAAGCTCTACTCTACATTGATATACACAAATGATTCTGACACTCATTACCGTCCCAAATAAATAGTTAATAAGATATCCCCATTCCCCATCTTCTCCCAATAAACATGAGGACATGTGGGAATGTAAGGTTTTTTGGCTGGATGTAAAAGTTAAGTTTTACCCAAATCTAACCTAACTAGGGAAAGCCTATCGGCGCTACAGATTAGACATATATAAAAATATGGGGTATTTCTTTACAAGTACTGCTCCACCTTTTTATTATATATATGAAGTCTTACATACTATACATAGTGTACTCAACACATCTGTGAAGGTTTTAGGGGGTACTCACCATTATTTACCTCGCAAAACGTCTTTGAAGTTATGTTATATTGGTTAAGTTAGGTTAAGTTATGGTTAGGTTAAGGTTGTTAGGTTAGTTTGCGGTTATGTTATGGTTATGTTAAGTTAGGTTTGGTGCGGTTCAGTTAGATTCGGTTACACAAGATTTTTACATTTTAATACCCAAACCCCCAAACCCAAAACTAATTTGCGAACCCTAACTTCCGGGTGATAAAATGTAAATATCTTATATAATCGAACCTAACTGAACCCAACGTAACCTAACCATACCATAACCGTAACCTAACATAACCATAACTTGACATAACCTAACCAACCTAACATAACCTATCATAATTTCAAAGAAGTTTTGCGAGGTAAATAATGGTGAGCACCGCCAGAAACCTTCACAGATATGTTGAGTACATTATGTATAGTATATTTATAATAAAGAGGTGGAGCAGTATTTGACGCCTTGTATGTGCATGGGGCGGCACACTTCGAGGTTCTGTCGCCGTAGTAACTGCGGTACCAGCAAAGTCCTGGGCTTCTCGAGCGGGGACGGTGCTGGCGGTGCTGGCGGTGTTGAGGAGTTGGGGAGCGGGACCGTTGGCGGTCCTGGAACTGTAAATGTGCGCTGTCTGAGGACAGAGCGTGACAAGTTGAATAGGTGTGCTGATTTGCAGCGCAACAAAATACATAAAAAGATAAACAAAAGAAATACATAAATAAAGAAAGCAAAATTAAACAAAATTAACATGAATAATAAAAAACATAATGGAAAAATAGAGATTAAAAATAGTTTGGGCTGCAGCCGCATTTTCCTTGTAGCGGAAGATAAGAATGTGTGCCTGTGCTAAGAGGGCACTCTGCTACAGTAGTAACATCTTGTGGCATATAAGTTAGTTTGATAGATGATTTGTTTGATGAGTTGGAAGCTGAAGAACTTGTGAAAATACTGCTGGGGAGTCTCTACATATGAAGGTGCCTCGTGACTGTAAGTGGGCAGTGGGGGATTGTTGATATCCTCCTTCTTCCAGGTTGTGGGCCTATTTTGAAGGGCACTCTTGGGCCTCCGTTTGGGGTTGCCTGTGCTCTTGCTTTTGCCCTTGCCTTTCCTTTTGTTCTCCTCTTTCTTCTCCTTCTCCTCCTCCTCTTCTTCTTCTTCTTCCTCCTCCTCAAACAGTGGCATGGTACACCTCCTCTTGGCAGCGGACTCATCGCTGGTGGCTGTGGTATGCGGGTCGTGCGACTCGGGCACATAGTCAGGGTCTTCTTGGTCGTCATCAAGCTAAGCGGAATCAATGTCTTCTGCAGAGGCTTATTCCTACCATAGAACTTTCTAGAACCAAGCTGGAAAGAGAGAATAACATTAGAAACTTAATTATAAAGTGATAAAAAATATTTCCAACAAAAATTGGGCATAGGTTTCCCAGGAAAAACAAACTTTAACAAAAATTGGGTATAGATCCCCAAGGAAAAACAAACTCTAACAAAAATTGGACATAGGTTCCCCAGCAAAAACAAACTCTAACAAAAATTTGGCATAGGTTCCCCAGGAAAAACAAACTCTAACAAAATTGGACATAGGTTCCCCAGGAAAAACAAACTAACAAAAATTAGGTATAGGTTCCCCTGGAAAAATAAACTCTAACCAAAATTGGGCATAGGCTCACAATGAAACTGGAAATTATTGATCTAACACTACTCATATAACTTTTTTACACTGTGCAACTATGAAAAATAATATAAAAAAAAATTTGGTCATTACCCAAGGTGTAACCATGTAGCATGCTGATTTTTGTGACTATCATTAAAGTTATTGTTATCTTAGGCCTTTGAATGTTAAAAATACAATGTAAATAATAACAAAACAATTACACCCCTTAGCAGGCGAAGTGACTATATATAATCAACTGGCAAAATCAAAATCTATAGCTAAACGGGCGCAATTCCATATATGATCACTCATTTTTTCACTGATTAATTTCACTAAATTATAAATGTTCCATGTGATTGACATCTATATGAGATTAAATTACAACTATTCAACTGTATAATGTTAAGGTTCCATTAACTTACCGACATTATGTAAGGAGATAGAGCCGCGGGCGTGTAGATCACTAAGGCAACTAATGTTTGTTTGAGTCGCTATCAAGCCAATCATAGAGGCGGACCGTGACGTCACCTGCGCGGGTAGCCAGAAGCCTCATCATTGCCTCAAGTTCAATGACGTAGTGATACACTCATTGATGTAGGCTTAAGCTCGCCCTTTTTGACACCCAATTTAAGTGCTCATATATGGTAACTGGCTCGGTTTACCGGGCTAGTTACCATATAAACACTCAAGCAAACACACAAATAAGCAAACAAACAAACTAAGTGACAAACTAACAGATAAAAAAGATAAAAACAATTGAAATTCTTTATTTATAGAGGTAATTAAGTAAAAAAAATAAGACTAAAAAACAGTAAGAGAATAAACAATAAACAGAAAAAAATCAGTTTGATGTTGTTGACTGACTTTTGGCTTGATACATGCGTTAAACACCAAGTAGTTGTTATTACTAAATTAACATTATTGGTTTGATAAATACCATTTACTTAAAAGTATGTACCACCACGTTTTACCTCTTTTAGTACAAGGATACACAAAATGGATACGGGGAGTGGAGTTTTATGTGTTTATTTAAGTTAAGTCTTATTTAACACACTCACATATAATATGAACAATTGCCTTAGAGAACCTGAGCGCACATTCACACGACCAAACACTTGCACCCACACATTTACTCTACTTGGAACCGTTAGTGTAAAGGTAGCGGGTGGGACGTGGCTAGCGACATGTGCCCGGAAACATATTAACCAAATGTTTACCCAGGAATCCCACGCTCAGCTTACGCTCCGCCAACTAGCCAGAAATCCTTATTCGCTCCTCCCATCAGCCAGTGTGTGTGTGTGTGTGTGTGTGTGTGTGTGTGTGTGTGTGTGTGTGTGTGTGTGTGTGTGTGTGTGTGTGTGTGTGTGTTTGTGTGTGTGTGTGTGTGTGTGTGTGTGTGTGTGTGTGTGTGTGTGTGTGTGTGTGTGTGTGTGTGGTGTGTGTGTGTTTATTTAGATACGTCTCCACCAATGTTTATTTTTTTGGCATCACAAGGTGTGATGGCAGCCGCCCCCGCCTTTCCGCAAGCTGCTGTGACGTACTACCCACCCACCCACACACACACACACACACACACACACACACACACACACACACACAAAGGTGCGCGTGTCCTCGGGGAGCACGTTCTCGCCCTACACACCGCAGATTGCCGCGGCGTTGCCACGCATCACGGCGAGGCTGACACGTTGCCTCAGCCAGGCTGTCTCGCGGGGCTCTCCACTACGCCGGCTGACCCGCCTTCCGATGTCCTGAAGAAGTTCGTTGAAGGCCGTCCCATCACCCCGCTTGTTTCCACGGCGAGGGGCGTGAAGTCGTAGCGCAGGGCGAGGGCCGCGTAGCGTTTACGTTTGCGGTCCTCAGCGGCTCGGGTGGCTGCACCTGCGGTGGAAGCACAGTCCAGAAGGTGGGTGCTGGCGTATGTGTTGACGCATGTAGCGTCCCACATCAGCATCCTACCTCGCCTGAAGGGGAAGACTGTTTCGCCATCAGGTCGACGTCCGTCACCTCGGTCCAGCCACGTGGCTCTAAAATGGCTGACAAGCCGGCCGCTGCTAGAGCCCTGTAGATCAGGTCGTTGAGGGCCGTGTGGCGGGGCTGGCGGCCGAGGTTGCGGGGACAGGAGAGGCTGTGGTAGCCGTAAGCGTCTGTAGTTGTCCCGCAGCGACAGCGATGGGGTTGCTGGATGCTGGTGCCCAGCCGTAACGCGACTCCAATGCGGACTGCGTCATCGGGGAGGAGGAGTCCCGAGGCATTCCACGGGGACGGCTGAGAGCCAAGCCCCGCTGTGAGGTGCAACAGCGGCGAGGAGACGCGCACTGTGTGTGTGTGTGTGTGTGTGTGTGTTGTGTGTGTGTGTGTGTGTGTGTGTGTGTGTGTGTGTGTGTGTGTGTGTGTGTGTGTGTGTGTGCGTGCGCGCACGCGAGAAAGAAAGCAACAGAGAGAGAGAGAGAGAGAGAGAGAGAGAGAGAGAGAGAGAGAGAGAGAGAGAGAGAGAGAGAGAGAGAGAGAGAGAGAGAGAGAGAGAGAGAGAGAGAGAGAGAGAGAGAGAGAGAGAGAGAGAGAGAGAGAGAGAGAGAGAGAGAGAGTGAGAGAGAGAGAGAGAGAGAGAGAGAGAGAGAGAGAGAGAGAGAGAGAGAGAGAGAGAGAGAGAGAGAGAGAGAGAGAGAGAGAGAGAGAGAGCCATCCTGCGACAAAACAGATGGCCGAGTATCTGGAAAACCAGCCACGTTGTGCCTGTGCATAAAAAGGGCAGCAAGTCAGAAGCTGCCAACTACCGCCCCGTCTCCCTACGGTCTGTGGTGGGGGAAAGTGATGAAGGGCATCATCGCGAGCGCCTTATAACCCATCTCGAGAGCCAGCATCTCATCAGCGACAGACAGTTTTGTTTCAGAAAGAGACGTTCGGCCGCTGATCTCAGCCTCCTGCTAACCAACGAGTGGAGTGATGACCTGGACCAGAGGAAACCCATTGCTGTCATAGCACTAGACATTGCTGGTGCTTTCGACCGCGTGTGGCACGCCGCTCTGGTGAAGAGGCTACGCGCGGTGGGCGTAGGCGGGGAGCTGCTGACGCTGCTCCGTGACTACCTGCATGAGAGGGAGATGCGGGTAGTGCACAATGGACAACAGTCGTCCCCACAGAAAATAGAAGCAGGTGTTCCACAGGACAGTGTATTGGGGCCGCTGCTCTGGAACATTTACACATTTACATAAATGACCTGCTCAACCTGGTCCCTGTGCCCGGGCGTACGCGGATGATGTCAGTCCTCGTTATCCTTCGCGCCTGGGGAAGAACGCACAGCGACGACACATCTCAATGCCTTCCTTCCCGCTTGGAGGATTGGGGACACAAATGGCAGGTCAGCTTTGCCCCTCAAAAAACACAGCTGCTCGTGGTGTCCAGGATCACCAGCGACATCCACCTCGCCTTCAACAGGGCAACACTGACGCCTCAGAGCGAGCTGCAGATCCTGGGAGTCACTTATGACAATAAGTTGACCTTTCAGGCTCACATCACCCAGCTGGCCAAGGTGGCTGCAGGAAAGCTGACCTGCCTCAGGAGGATGTCATGGATGTCTTGACAGCAGAGGCCAAGAGCTGCTGTACAAGTCCCAGATCCGCTCCTTGCTCGAGTATTCCTGTCTCGTTTGGGACGGTGCAGCATCCTCTCAGCCTGCTCTGCTGAATAAGGTCCAGCGGAGGGCGGAGCGGCTGATACGGGACGACAGTCCCACCGAATAGCAGGCAAACCGGCGTAGCCTACAGAGTCTGCAGCACCGCCGCGATGTTGCAGGCCTCTGTTCTCTTTACAAAGTGCAGATGCAACGAGCATCTCACCTGCAGGAGATCTGCCTGACACCACGCGCATGGTGGGTGGAGCGGGATCGCCCAGTCCG
>JAXIVD010008237.1:5000-18046 GCA_036785275.1 Cancer borealis | reverse complement strand
TGATGTAGGAGAGAGAGAAGGATAGAGAAAAGAAAAAAAAAAGGGTGATGTAGGAAGGGAGAGGGAGAAGAGATGAGAAAAGTTTGTGGAGAGAAAAAGAGAGAGTAGAAGTGGATTTTGAATAACTATATGAAGAGAAGAGATATGAGAGAAAAGAGAGACAAAGAAACATGTATTATTAGTATTATTATTTACCTACGATCAGGAATAGCACCAGGCGTGACAACCACCACCACCACCACCACCACCACAATTGCCACCACCACCACCACCACTATTACCACCACCACCAGCTTCCCTTTCACTCTCTCACATCGTCACACTCCGCTGAATAACACACACACACACCACACACACACACACACACACACACACACACACACACACACACACACACACACACACTATAACCTACTTAATTGCAACAAAATCTTCGCACAACAACAACAACAAGGAAATTGAAGAAGAAGAAAGCGTGGATAATTTTAATGCCTTGAGTTCCTTTCCTCTCTTTTCTAGACCACCTCCTCCTCCTCCTCCTCCTCCTCCTCCTCCTTCCTCCTCCTCCTCTCTCCTTCTCCTCCTCCTCCTCCTCCTCCTCCTTCATGAAACTGAAACTGAAGCGAATAAACGTATGTGTGTGTGTTTCAATTTTGTTTGTTTTATATTGTTTAGTTTTTCGCTTGTTTATTTTTTTATGTTTCGTCCATGTGTTTCAATGAAGAGAGAGAGAGAGAGAGGAGAGAGAGAGAGAGGAGAGAGGAGAGAGAGAGAGAGGAGAGAGAGAGAGAGAGAGAGAGAGAGAGAGAGGACGAGAGAGGAGAGAGAGAGAGAGAGAGAGAGAGAGAGAGAGAGAGAGAGAGAGAGAGAGTGAAATAAAACTGAAAAGAGATTAGCAAGAAAAATACACAACAAAGCTATATTAACAACACACACACACACACACACACACACACACACACACACACACACACACACACGTTCCACCACACTGCATGTCCAGGCTGGGTCTCACCAAATAAGGACCACAACGCCCCCAGGTGTGAGCGAACGAACTAACCAACTAACCAACAGCTGTTTGTCTTCTACTAAACCACACACTCCAGGCTACAAACAGGTGTGGGTAGGGACTAGGGACGGCTCCAAGGGGTGTGTGGGCGCCTCAACAACCCACCACGCCCCCTCAACATCCCCACCATGCCCCTGGTCCCTCCTGAAGCAGCTTGGACCAATGAACTGCCTGCGATTGATATGACCGCTGCCTAAGGGACCGTACGGAATGAAGATGAGATGAAGGGACTAGATTCACAGTCCCTGCCTCACTCTCTGCCTGTCCCTGTGTACTAGGATGCTATACAAGGATTACAAAGCTTCAGGGATGCTAGACTGGTTGTTACATTGGGTACACAGGCGCTGGGAAGCATTGGTAGTTAGGTGAAGTGTAGGTAAGGTTGAGGGTGAGGTGGCAGATTCACTTTTGTTTGGGTTAGATTTTAGTTTTTTTTCTTGTAATGTAATGATTGTATATATGGTTGATAATGATAATGATACACCTGTTCGCTCCCTCCTTAATGATTGTCAGGGGAGGGAGGGAGGGAGGGAGGGAGGGAGGGAGGGAGGGAGGGAGGGACAGACAGGTGAGGTTGAATAATGAGTGAGTTGAATTATTTTTTAAAGAATGCATGGAAGTGATTGTGATAAATAGAATCAGAATTTGGAGTCATAGATGTAAGTTGATTTTCTTTCATTACACTTGTCATCTTTCTTTTCCTCCTACTCTTCTAGTTTTTATTTTCCTTTCCCTTTCTCTTTTCTTTCAATCTTCCTATATTTAATTTCTTCTCTTACACTTATTATTTCATTCTTTTCTTTCTTTTTCTTTCCATTTTTCTTCCTATTATTTCTTAGTTCCTTCCTTCTTCTATCAATCTTATCTTTGTTTCTATTCCCACTTCGCTCCACCACTGACTGACCTGACCTGATCCACACACACACACACACACACACACACACACACACACACACACACACACACACACACACACACACACACACACGTTCACTCATTGTTTGCTTTGCCTCTAGAATAACAAGATATATTTTTCCTCTTTCCTCTTCTTTCTTGTCTGCTTAATTTGGGCTGAAAATTATTCACTGAAGGAAGAGGAAAAGTAAGAGGAAGAGGAAGAGGAAGAGGAGGAGGAAGAGAAAAGAGAATAAGAATAGAGGAAGAAAGATAGAAGAACAAATGGTATTTCCTCATCCTCATCCTCACCACAACACACACACACACACACACACACACACACACACACACACACACACACACACACACACACACACACACACACACTTTCCTTTCCCTTCTATCTTTTCCTTCACTCACTAAAACACAAAAATAACTCGTATAATACATAGCTAGTTCAATATTCTATTTTTTTTACTGTTCATTCTTTCAGCCGGACACAGTAAGGGTGAGAATCGGGATAAACTACATGTGTTTTGGCCTTAAAACCACACAGTCGCTCGGGTCTTCCCCCCACAAGCTGGGCAGCACCACAGAACACCAACACACACACCCTCCCTCCACACCTGCCTTGCGTACACTGACTGTCTCTCTCACTATACCCGCCCCGCCCCGTCACTGTGCCCCGCCCCGCCCCGTAAGTGCCCCGCCCCCACCTGCCCATATATACCTGTACTTCCGTATCTCTTTTCACGTGTTGTTCAGTGCCCCGCCACACACCTGTCTAATTTACTTGTCTTTTTGTACCTATTTTCACGTGTTCTGTCTCGCTATCTGTGTCTGTCTGTCTGTTTGTCTGTGTGTCTTGCACCTGTCTCTTACTTCCATGCACACCTGTCTTTATCGTTATTATTGCTATTATTCTTTATATCATTATTCATATTGTTGTTCTTTTTACATCATTATTATTATTATTGTTATTATTATTATTATTATCATTATCATTGTTATTATTATTATTAATTACCACTAAAACATCATTATTATATTTGGATTTTTTTGTGGATGAACCATTTCTGCGCAACTCGATGTTCTTTCCGTTGAAATAATGATTTTTTTTTTAGTCGAGGTTAATATAATAGTCGTTTTCATTATTGTTGTTGTTCTTTAGTTTAGTTGGCTAAAATATGTGAAAATAAAAACATCATTTGCATTCATTGTGGAATTAAGCTTATTTGTTATCATCATCATCATCATCATTATTAGTAGTAGTAGTAGTAGTAGTATCATCATTATAATCACTGAGTGAATTTACGATGATCAAATATAACAAAAACCGCACGCACGCACGCACGCACACACACACACACACACACACACACACACACACACACACACACACACACACACAGACACAGACACAGACACATACACACACACACACACACACACACACACACACACATACACATACACATACACATACACACACACACACACACACACACACACACACACAGGTCGTAATACACCTGCATGCTTGGAAAGAGGAAGAAGAGAGAGAGAGAGAGAGAGAGAGAGAGAGAGAGAGAGAGAGAGAGAGAGAGAGAGAGAGAGAGAGAGAGAGAGAGGAAAAAAAAGGTGGACCCTAATAGCATTCACACCAACGTAAAGGTCTCTAGTGAAAGTCTCTCTCTCTCTCTCTCTCTCTCTCTCTCTCTCTCTCTCTCTCTCTCTCTCTCTCTCTCTCTCTCTCTCTCTCTCTCTCTCTCTCTCTCCCTCCCTCCCTCCCTCCCTCCCTCTCTCTCTCTCTTTCTTTCTTTCTTTCTCTCTTTCTCTCTCTCTCTATCTCTCTCTCTCTCTCTCTCTCTCTCTCTCTCTCTCTCTCTCTCTCTCTCTCTCTCTCTCTCTCTCTCTCTCTCTCTCTCTCTCTCTCTCTCTCTCTCACATACTTCAACTTTGTCTTAATTCCTTTCTTTATGCCTTGCCTTCGTTACCTTCTAAGTCATTGTATATCATTAATTCCTTCCCTTCCGTCCCTCTGCTCCTTCCTTGGTCTTTCCCGTGTGTTCGGTGCTTCTAGAATCGGGAGGAGTTTTGTGTCTAAACTACCCAGGAATAACAAATTTAAGGGCAGCGCCGCAGTACATACACGTAGCGGCGCGCCTCTCAACTGTCCTCAAAGGGTAATAAACTTTAAGGAGGAGTAACATGGGTCCTGACGCCTGCAGAGTATATGAACATTCCTGTCGGTCTTAACACTACACCTGAAACATTGCAGAGGTTCAAGGGATGAGTCTTTTGATGGAATACACACACCCACACCCACGAACCTAACCCAAGTCAAGGATGTTTGGGACACAACCTATGCATAAAAGTCACCTGGACTAGCCTCGTGGGTTCCCTTAGGTGGTGGTCATCACTGTATATAGGGAAGTATATATCTTTGCGGAGGTGACATGCATTGGAATGGCGTGCAGGAAGTAGTTGAAGAGGCATTACAGAACGGCATCACAGAACGGCATTACAGAACGGCATCACAGAACGGCATCCCAAGCATCCACCTCATCCCTATTATCGGTAAGGAAGTCAGACTCATACTGCTAAATGGACCCCGAGGCTGCATTCAGTAGGGCAATACGAGGCACTATCACCCTCTTTACGTGCTGCTGTCCCCCAATTAACGATTTAACACTATGCATTACTACCAATAAGGCGGCTGTCAATGGGTTCCCTGGTGTTGCTCTAATCGTTGCTAATGAAGTGTTGATGAGCCTATAGTGGATCCAGCAACACTTGTAGCCGTAACACATGAAGTTTGAATGAGCTGTTTGATCTTGACACGTAAGGCTGACATGGGCATGGTGCTCGCCCTCACACTCCCTTGTATGGTGTCACTATACGTAGCACTCGGTGGGGCGGTGTTCTGTAGTGGTCACGTGCGCGCAGCCTTGACCTCGGCGTGACAGTGACCACGATGGACAGGTACAGGTGTGACCTTAACACTCGGTAATGGCGGGAAAATCACCGTATTCCTTGTGCTGAGGTTGCGTCGGGGGTTGGGGGGTGGGGGGGGGAGCGAAGGCACCGTGCTGCACCTCTTGTCTAATTCTAAGGGCCTCCACGTCCTTGAGTGAGGAAAGGTTCACCCGTTTCCTTGGTGCTGACGGGGCCGAGACATGATGGGTGAACAGGGGGTGTCCTCACTCACCCGCTGCTTATCCAACAACCACCAAATTACGGTGATGGTCAACAAGCGTCTCACTATTGCCGGCGACAACAACGATAACATAACAACAAAAAACATGAATGAGAGAAAGAAAAAGTCATATCATCATCACCATCATCATCATCATCATCATCATCCCCAAATCTTTTCCAGCTTCCCTTAACTCGTAGGTTCAAAGGTTCCTCGACTCATTATTTTCCCATCCCTTAACTGACTGTTTATCTCACCACAGTTCACCACAGTGTTGCTTCTATTGGGATCCTCTAATGCTACTTCCATGGAACCTGATATGCATTCGTCATCCCACCCTCCTCCCCCTCTCGAGGCTCCACTGCTGAATATTATGTTTATTTATATCACTATGTTGTTCAGAAGTAAGTCAGTATATTTCAGTTTTTATTTCCTTCACTGATTAACTGCAACACCTTATCTTCCTTTCTGTCAATACCTTCTTGCAACGTAAACACTTTCAAGCTTAAAGTATCAAGACAGCACGAATTACATTGACATTTTTTGGATCAGTTCTGCATATGTTGTTATTAATTAAAGGTGTTATGTTCTGGAATACGTGTTGTAACTTTTGATTATAATATTAATTTTGCTGGAAAAGAAATAATAAATGTGTTCAAATTTGACTAATGTTCACCTGTCCTTGTTTCTTATCTCTCTTGTCCTTGTCTTCGTCCTCCGCTGTGTTCTTTTCCAGCTCATAGCTATTCCTTCTTTCCCTTCACTTCTCCCTTTTTCCCTCCTTTTCTTCCACCACGCATCCTCCCTTTCTCCCTTTCTTCCTCCCTTCGTTCCACCATCCACCCTCACTCCCTCCCTCTCTCCTTATCTTCCTTCCTTCCACCCTCCCTCCCATCACACACCCTCAGGTACTCACGTCTACATTCATTGGCTTCGCTGGAGGTGGCACGGAACCAAGGGGCGTCATTGTAGAAGGGTAGGCACTCCTCACAGTCACGCCCGGCAGTGTTGTGCTCACACCGACACACCAGCTGACTCTGGCCCTCCACGCCCGTCGACTCCACGCACTCCGAGGCGTGGCCGTTACACTTACACCTGAAGAATGGTGATGGGGATTAACTGGGTGGGTGAAGGAGGTTGGAATGGTGATATAAGTAAGGATAAATTGGTGATTGACTAGTGGATTGATGATTGTATATTCGCCTTGATTTAATTCTACATTACACTACCAGTATGAGGAATCACATGCTTATTACGTACAGTATATGGTTAGTTATCGTGAAAATATAACATAAAACTTAATGGATATAAACTTTCTTTAGTTGCCCATAAAAGTTGCATTTTCTATGAGTTCTATGTTAGAAAACTAAATACTTTATGGAGATACTACGCTATTTCTATAACTCACCTTCCTCCGATGGCTAAGTCAGTGATGGCATAGAAGTAGGAGCGAAGGACCTGACTGTCACCGAACACCTCGTCTCGGAAGGTGTTCAGACGGTCCAGGACGATGCGAATCTCAGTAGCTGTCACCCATTCTTGCAACTGGGGACTATTCTCAAAGTTGTAGGCGGACGGGCGGCTCTCAAGGGTCGAGAAAGCCACGTTCCCGCCCGTCAGAGGGGAGATGTCGGAGAACTCAGAGGTGCAGAGGGCGCGCGTCTCGTCCTCCCGCCGTACGTAGGTGGAGTCAGGGATCCCGTAGGTGTCCCGGCAGGTGGCGCTGAAGGTGCAATGATGGTGTTATATGTGTGTGTGTGTGTGTGTGTGTGTGTGTGTGTGTGTGTGTGTGTGTGTGTGTGTGTGTGTGTGTGTGTGTGTGTGTTATGCAATGTGAAAGAGGAAGATTGCTTTTTTTTTCTCTCTCACACACACACACACACACACACAGACACAGACACAGACACAGACACACACACACACACACACACACACACACACACACACACACACACACACACACAGACACACACACACACACACACACACACCACCCCCACTCTGTCAACTCGTTAAGTCCTGTCAACACCCTCTGAGCTACACCACACAACACCGATGATCAAGTGTCACCAAACCAGTACTTACACACACACACACACACTCACACTCACACTCACTCTCTCTCTCTCTCTCTCTCTCTCTCTCTCTCTCTCTCTCTCTCTCTCTCTCTCTCTCTCTCTCTCTCTCTCTCTCTCTCTCTCTCTCTCTCTCAACGCCTCACACACTTAAATACATGTAAGTTAACAATATAAGAAGGATAATAATGACTGAACTGTCTTTACATGTACGAATAAGAGGGAGGATTAGGTTAAGTTTGAGAGGTAGATGTTATGGTGTTCTTTGCCACTGTGTTCAGCTCTGTTTCTTTTTAACTTGTGGTGGTGGTATTGAAGTAGAGATGCAATGCTACTACTACTACCACACTACTACCACACTACCACAGTTTTATCTTCTTCATGCACTTCTTTCTTTCTTTATTTTTAAAACGGGAAAGAATGAAAGAAATGGGAGGAAAGGAATGTGATGGAAAATAAGAAAAGATATAAATAGAAGGGAAGATATAAAAATTTGGGGGAAGGAAAATGAAAATAGATGAAAAAAAGAAAAAAAGGAAAGCAAATGGAATGGGAAAAATGTAGAGAATAAGGGAAAAAGGGAAAGAAAAAAGGGAAAGGAAAATAAGAGAAAAAAAGGGAAAAAAAAAAAAGGAAGGGAAAAAGGGAAAGGAAAAAAGGGGAAAGGAAAATAAGCGAGGGAATAAAAGTGAGGGAAAAAGAAGGAAAAAAGGGAGGAAAAATAAGTGAGAGAAAAATAGGAGAGGAAAAAAGGAGAAAAAAAAAGGAAAGGGAAAAATGTGAAGGGAAAAAAGGGAGGGAAAATAAGCGGGAGAAAATAAGTGAGGGAAAAAAGTGAAGGAAAAAAAAAGTGGAGAGAAAAAAAGTGAGGCAAAAAAATTCGTCTTACCTGTAGTATTGATAAGGGTTCCAATCTTCCTCGTAAGTGGTCCTCTTGAAGATAGCAAAGGACTCGGGGCGCGGGGAGTGAAAGAACAGCCTGACGTACGTGATGTCAAACGACTTGCCTGTACAAGGGAAGGAAGGGGAAGGGAAGGGATGAGTGGTGGTGGTGGTGGTGGTGGTGGTGGTGGTGGTGGTGGTGGTGGTGGTGGTGGTGGTGGTGGTGGTGGTGGAGGGAAGGAAAGAGAAGTTTTATAAAGAATAGAGAATGAAGAAAGATGAAAAAAAATAGATAAATAAAAGGACATATAATTTCACTACTAATAATTCTAGTAATATTATTAAAAAAAAAAAAAAAGTCACATTAATTAAGGAAACAAGAAAAAAATACGAAAAAAAAAGAAAAAAAAAGAGGAAGAAACATAAAAATCCACATCATTTCATAACTAATTTCTGCCCTAAAATATAAACTCAAATTACCGGAAAAAAAAAAAAAGGAGAAAAGCAGAAAAAAATTGCCTAAAATATAAAGTACAAAATCACATTATGGGAAAAAAAGAGAGAAAAGGAAAGTGGAAAAGAAAGAGGAAAATCCACATCAATTCATAACTAATTTCTACCTAAGGTATAAAGTCACATTACTCTTGTTTTGACCGACGCTACATTACCTTCAGTCTCCCCTTCCCCTTAGTCTCCCCTTCCCCTTAGTCTCCCCTTTCCCTTAGTCTCCCCTTCCCCTTGGTTCCCCCCCTTAGTCTCCCCTTCCCCTTGGTTCCCCCCCTTAGTCTCCCCTTCCCCTTGGTTCCCCCCCTTAGTCTCCCCTTCCCCTTGGTTCCCCCCCTTAGTCTCCCCTTCCCTTTGGTTCATTCCCCTTAGTTTCACTTCCGAGGACCCAGCTGACCAGACTAGGAAAGTGCAGTGACCTCAAGGGGAAGGAAGTGGAGGAGGAGGAGGAGGAGGAGGAGGAGGAGGAGGAGGAGGAGGAGGAGGAGGAGGAGGAGGAGAAAGGAAGACAGAGGGGTAGCTAGAACAGGAAAGCGGAACAAGAAGGGCAATGAAGAGGAGGAGGAAGAGGAGGAGGAGAAAAATAAATAGAAGGAGGTGGAAAGAGGAAATAGAAAAGAGAGAGAGAGAGAGAGAGAGAGAGAGAGAGAGAGAGAGAGAGAGAGAGAGAGAGAGAGAGAGAGAGAGAGAGAGAGAGAGAGAGAGAGAGAGAGAGAGAGAGAGAGAGAGAGACGAAGAAGGAAACGGAAGTAGCTAAAGCAAAGGATGATAAGGAGGAGGAGGAGGAGGAGGAGGAGGAGGAGGAGGAGGAGGAGGAGGAGGAGGAGATGCAAGAAGAGATAGGAGAGGATAAAGAAAACAAGGAAGAGAAGGAGGCAGAGGAGTAGGAGGTGGTAATAGAAGAGGACGAGATGGAGGAAGAGGAGGAAGAGGAGGAAGAGGAAGGAGGAAGATGTGGGTGAGGCAAGAGTGATATCCATCTAGATAAGTGACAGTGTGTGGGAGTGTGTGGGAGGAGGAAGAGGAGGAGGAGGAGGAGGAGGAGGAGGAGGAGGAGGAGGAGGAGGAGGAGGAGGAGGAGGAGGAGGAGGAGGACACACACAACATAAACCAACCCACCTAAATTGAGGGTGATATTGACTTGGTTGGGAAACTGGATCCCTTCGTTCATGGTTTCAGATTGCCACCAAGTGTGATTATCGTTGTTGTTGAAGTCGGTGAGGTAGCGCGGGGGATGGGCAAGCTCGGGGCGGTAAGCATTGCAGAACTCACAAGCCTTCTTCGACCCGTAGCCGCCCGTCTGCAAACAGTACTCCTGGGGCCGATGCTCACCACACGTATTGGTAACATCGACAGGACGGCCGAAAGCTGCATTCACGAACTCCGGCACGCATTTCTGAGGGAAGATTAGAAGGTGTGGGATGATGGTGGTGATAGTGGTGGTGGTGGTGGTGGTGGTGGTGGTGGTGGTGGTGGTGGTGGTGGTGGTAAGTGTGCGTGTGTTTGTAGATATGGTATATACTTTTTTTATTGTTTTACTTAACTAGAGAATGCAAAGTAAATGAAATTAAATTAATATGTATAGATTATATTATTTACATAGAAAATAAGAAAGTAACTGTGTATGTGTTTGTAGATTTTTTTTTTCTTTTTTCAACTTACATGGAGAATAAAAACTAAATTAAGTAATATAAAGAAACTAATTATATACTTTACATTTTCGTTAATTCACGCATACGAGTCATATTTCAATAAACTTTTAAGGATGTATAAAACTTTTCATACATTCATTCATTCCCCAAGACCAGACTCATACACTTTATATTAAGGAGTGTATGAGTCAACCTTTATTTACTTCCTCACTCCATCTATTCCCTCCCCTTTCTCTACCTCACCTTCCCTTTTCACACCTATACTCCAATACCATTAAGTCTTATCACGTGACTCACACAAACACGACTCAGTAAGGTCACGACTCACACAAACACGACTCAGTAAGGTCACGACTCACACAAACACGACTCAGTAAGGTCAAGACTCACACAAACACGACTCAATAAGATCACGACTCATAAACACGACTCAGCAAGGTTAAGACTCACACAAACACGACTCAGTAAGGTCACATGACTCACGTATTTTCTCAACTTCCACATATACTATAAAAAAAACAATAAAAACAATCAACACAACACAAGCACACCTGGGCCAGCACATCTTGGGTATTAAAACCTTGCATTGTTTTTTCACTCATTTAGCACGCAGCTGGACACGAGCCAAGGTCTGCATAACCAACAGTGACGAGGAAAACTACTCCAAGGCCGCTCTCAAATGAGGTAATAAAGACTGCTAATGTAACCTAACTTAAATTAATTTAACCTAAACTAACCTAACCTAACTTAACTTAACCGAAATTAACTGAACTACCAACCTAACCTAAATTAACCTAAGCAAACCTAACTTATTCGAACTACTAACCTAACTTAACTCGACTTAACTTTACTTAACTAAACCTAACTTAATCGTAATACTAATCTAACCAAACTTAATCGAAATACTAACCTAACCTAACCTAACTTAATTTCACTTAACTTAACCTACCTTAACCTAACCTAACTTAAAGACCTAACCAAACTTAATCGAACTACTAACTTAACTTAACTTTACTTAACTAACCAAACCTAACTTAATCGCACTGCTAACCTAACCTAACTTCATCGAACTACTAACCTAACCTAACTTAACTTCACTTAACTTAACCTAACTTCACCAAACCTAACTTAATCGAACTACTAACTTAACTTCACTTAACTTAACTAACCAAACCTAACTTAATCGAACTGCTAAATAAACCTAACTTCACCAAACCTAACTTAATCGAACTATTAAATTAACTTCACTTTACTTAACATAACTTAATCGAAGCACTAACCTAACCTAACTCAACCCAACTTGACCATACCTTAAAAAAAAACAATTACATCAGTCTTCATTATATTAACAAGACTCACGACTAGGTAGAAATTCTGCCACCAAGTCTCATCTCCGTCTCTCAAGGTTGTTCGTGCCGCCACCAGAGCGTCAGTCAGTCAGTCACGCGCCATGAGGTTGTGAGGTTGTGAGGTTATGCATGCTAAGTGACGGTTAACATCTTGGTATACCAGCCACACACCACGTACCACGCCCACACCCACAGCCCCGCCCTAGTACACCTCCCCACACACACACACACCTGCTGCTCAGTGCTCACCCCGCTACCAGCTGCCCCACCCACCCCTCCCTCTCCCCTCCCACCCAATCCCACCCACCCCGCCTCACCCTCGTCCTCTTTAGTAGTGAAAGGGCGTGGTAGTGTGTTGATCTGTGCTTGATTTTTTTTCTCTCTCTCTCTCTCTCTCTCTCTCTCTCTCTCTCTCTCTCTCTCTCTCTCTCTCTCTCTCTCTCTCTCTCTCTCATTTTCCCCTCTTCCTCTTTCCTCTCCCTCACTCCATTCCTCCTCCTCCTTCTCCCTCTTATTCAACTTCCTCTCCTTATCTCCCCTTCCTCCTCCTCCTTCCTCTCACTCACTCACTCTCTTTCCTCTCCCTTACCCTCACTTCCTCCTCCCAAACACACTCTCTCCTCTTACTCTTTCGTTTTTCATTAATTTCCTTTTACTCAATTTTACATCGTTTCATTTTTTCATTCCTTGCAATTTTTAAGCCACAGGGTGATAGAGGGAGTCGTGATCACTAGCCTTGTGTTCCCTATGTGTCCTGGGGTGTCCTCGATCTCGTCTGTCTGTCCTCGCTGTAATCAATAGTGTCCTCGTCTCGCCCACGTTATTGTCTGCCCTGCCCTGTCCTGTCCTCGATCTGGTCAAATTTGTGTACCAGGATTGCGTATGTACTATATGTATGTTTGTGTATGTTTGTTTGTTGTTTCCATTATAGAGAGAATAAGGAGCACACACACACACACACACACACACACACACACACACACACACACACACACACACACACACACACACATACACACACACACACACACACACACACACACACACACACACACGCGCGCGCGAAAGTTTGTCTCCATTACATTAACTACGAAATCTTAAATCATAATAATTCACAAATGGTATTGACTTTACATACATTACGCAAACCACTAGATGTTGTTAGGGGTGAAGGGGGATAACACGTCACAAGTATTCACGTTCTTAAACCTAGTATCATTAACGTGCTTCATTTTGTGTGGTTAACGTGGTATTTTTCGGACACCATCTCTCCTCACTCGTGTTAGGTTAGGTTAGGTTAGGTTAGGTTAAGTTAGGTGGACAGTGTTGGTGTTACAGAAGATGTGTACAAACTCAAATTTACCATTATCATTATTATCAAACTGTGAATGTCCAGCAGTTTATTGATATATGAGGTTT
>JAXIVD010008236.1:0-15000 GCA_036785275.1 Cancer borealis | reverse complement strand
TCATTATTTATTTAATTATTTAATTATTTATTTCATTATTTCATTATTTATTTATTTATTTATTTCATTATTTATTTTTCATTATTTATTTATTTCATTATTAATTTATTTCATTATTTATTTCATTATTTATTTATTTATTTATTTTTTTTATTTATTTCATTATTTATTTCATTATTTATTTATTTATTTCATTATTTATTTATTTATTTCATTATTTATTTATTTAATTATTTATTTATTTATTTATTTATTTATTTATTTATTTATTTCATTATTTCATTATTTCATTATTTCATTATTTATTTAATTATTTATTTCATTATTTATTTCATTATTTATTTCATTATTTAATTATTTAATTATTTAATTATTTAATTATTTATTTCATTATTTCATTATTTCATTATTTATTTATTTCATTATTTCAATAATTCATTATTTATATAGTTATTTATTTATTTATTTATTTATTTCATTATTTCATTATTTATTTCATTATTTCATTATTTATTTCATTATTTCATTATTTATTTATTTATTTATTTATTTATTTATTTATTTTTCATTATTTATTTATTTCATTATTTATTTATTTATTTCATTATTTATTTCATTATTTCATTATTTATTTCATTATTTCATTATTTATTTCATTATTTCATTATTTCATTATTTCAATATTTCATTATATCATTATTTCATTTATTTCATTATTTATTTATTTCATAATTTATTTATTTATTTAATTATTTTTTTCATTATTTTTTTCATTATTTATTTCATTATTTCATTATTTATATCATTATTTCAATATTTATTTAATTATTTATTTATTTATTTATTTATTTATTTCATTATTTCATTATTTCATTATTTATTTATTTATTTCATTATTTCATTATTTCATTATTTATTTTTTTATTTATTTCATTATTTATTGATTTATTTCATTATTTATTTAATTATTTATTAATTTATTTCATTATTTATTTCATTATTTATTTATTTAATTATTTATTTATTTCATTATTTATTTCATTATTTATTTATTATATGATTTCATTATTTCATTATTTATTTATTTCATTATTTATTTCAATATTTATTTATTTATTTATTTATTTCAATATTTATTTCATTATTTCATTATTTCATTATTTATTTATTTATTTCATTATTTATTTATTTCATTATTTATTTATTTCATTATTTCATTATTTCATTATTTCATTATTTATTTCATTATTTCATTATTTCATTATTTATTTAATTATTTAATTATTTATTTCATAATTTATTTCATTATTTATTTCATTTATTCATTTATTTATTTATTTATTTATTTCATTATTTATTTAATTATTTCATTATTTATTTCATTATTTCATTATTTCATTATTTCATTTTATCATTATTTCATTTATTTCATTATTTATTTATTTCATTATTTATTTATTTCATTATTTTTTTATTTCATTATTTCATTATTTATTTCATTATTTCATTATTTCATTATTTATTTAATTATTTAATTATTTATTTCATAATTTATTTCATTATTTATTTCATTTATTCATTTATTTATTTATTTATTTATTTCATTATTTATTTCATTATTTCATTATTTATTTCATTATTTCATTATTTCATTATTTCATTTTATCATTATTTCATTTATTTCATTATTTATTTATTTCATTATTTATTTATTTCATTATTTCATTATTTCATTATTTCATTATTTATTTCATTATTTCATTATTTCATTATTTATTTAATTATTTAATTATTTATTTCATAATTTATTTCATTATTTATTTCATTTATTCATTTATTTATTTATTTATTTATTTCATTATCTATTTAATTATTTCATTATTTATTTCATTATTTCATTATTTCATTATTTCATTTTATCATTATTTCATTTATTTCATTATTTATTTATTTCATTATTTATATATTTAATTATTTGATTATTTCATAATTTATTTATTTATTTCATTATTTATTTCATTATTTATTTCATTATTTCATTATTTATTTCATTATTTCATTATTTATTTCATTATTTATTTCATTATTTCATTATTTCATTATTTATTTATTTTTTTCATTATTTCATTATTTATTTCATTATTTCATTATTTATTTCATTATTTCATTATTTATTTCATTATTTATTTCATTATTTATTTGTTTCATTATTTATTTCATTATTTATTTATTTCATTATTTATTTCATTATTTATTTATTTCATTATTTCATTATTTCATTATTTCATTATTTCATTATTTATTTATTTCATTAATTATTTCAATATTTATTTATTTATTTATTTCATTATTTATTTCAATATTTAATTCATTATTTATTTATTTATTTAATTATTTCATTTTTTATTTCATTATTTATTTATTTCATTATTTATTTATTTCCTTATTTCCTTATTTCATTATTTCATTATTTATTTCATTATTTCATTATTTCCTTATTTCATTATTTATTTCATTATTTATTTCATTTATTCATTTAATTATTTATTTATTTATTTATTTATTTAATTATTTATTTAATTATTTATTTATTTATTTAATTATTTATTTATTTATTTAATTATTTATTTATTTCATTATTTATTTATTTAATTATTTATTTATTTATTTAATTATTTATTTATTTATTTCGTTGTTTGTTTATTTATTAATTTATTTCATTATTTCATTATTTATTTCATTATTTATTTCATTATTTATTTCATTATTTCATAATTTCATTAATTATTTATTTATTTCATTATTTATTTATTTATTTCATTATTTATTTATTTATTTCATTATTTATTTCATTATTTATTTAATTATTTAATTATTTCATTATTTCATTATTTCATTATTTATTTTTTTCATTATTTATTTAATTCATTATTTATTTCATTAATTATTTCATTATTTCATTATTTATTTATTTATTTATTTATTTCATTATTTATTTATTTTTTTATTTCATTATTTATTTATTTATTTATTTATTTCATTATTTCTTTCTTTATTTATTTATTTCATTATTTATTTCAATATTTATTTATTTATTTATTTCATTATTTATTTATTTCATTATTTCATTATTTCATTATTTATTCCATCATTTAATTATTTATTTAATTATTTATTCATTTATTTAATTATTTATTTCATTATTTATTTCATTATTTATTTATTTTATTATTTATTCATTTATTTATTTCATTATTTATTTATTTATTTATTTCATTATTTCATTATTTCATTATTTATTTATTTATTTATTTAATTATTTATTTATTTATTTATTTATTTCATTATTTATTTCATTATTTATTTAATTTCATTATTTATTTATTTCATTATTTATTTCATTATATATTTCATTATTTCATTATTTATTTCATTATTTATTTCATTTTTATTTCATTACTTATTTTTCATTATTTATTTCTTGATTTATTTCATTATTTATTTCATTATTTATTTATTTCATTATTTATTTATTTATTTCATTATTTATTTATTTCATTATTTCATTATTTATTTAATTATTTATTTATTTCATTATTTATTTATTTCTTTATTTATTTATTTCATTATTTCATTATTTATTTAATTATTTATTTCATTATTTATTTCAATTTTTATTTATTTAATTATTTATTTGATTATTTATTTAATTAATTATTTAATTATTTATTTAATTATTTATTTATTTCTTTATTTAATTATTTATTTATTTATTTTATTTATTATTTATTTATTTATTTATTTATTTATTTATTCATTTATTTAATTATTTATTTATTTCATTATTTAATTATTTCATTTTCATTATTTCATTATTTATTTCATTATTTATTTCATTATTTATTTTATTATTTATTCATTTCATTATTTATTTATTTCATTATTTATTTTTCATTATTTATTTCATAATTTATTTAATTATTTCATTATTTATTTATTTATTTATTTATTTCATTATTTATTTCATTATTTATTTATTTATTTCATATTTATTTATTTAATTATTTATTTATTTCATTATTTATTTATTTATTTAATTATTTATTTATTTAATTCTTTATTTAATTCTTTATTTCTTTATTTCATTATTTCATTATTTATTTCATTATTTATTTAATTATTTATTTCATTATTTATTTAGTTATTTATTTCATTATTTTTCTTTCTTTATTTAATTATTTATTTTTTTGTTTTTTTATTATTTATTTATTTATTTATTTATTTATTTATTTATTCATTTATTTCTTTCTTTATTTATTTCATTATTTAATTATTTCATTTTCATTATTTCATTATTTATTTCATTATTTATTTCATTATTTATTTCATTATTTATTTATTTCATTATTTCATTATTTATTTAATTATTTATTTATTTCATTATTTATTTATTTCTTTATTTATTTATTTCATTATATCATTATTTATTTAATTATTTATTTCATTATTTATTTCAATTTTTATTTATTTAATTATTTATTTGATTATTTATTTAATTAATTATTTAATTATTTATTTAATTATTTATTTATTTCTTTATTTAATTATTTATTTATTTATTTTATTTATTATTTATTTATTTATTTATTTATTTATTTATTCATTTATTTAATTATTTATTTATTTCATTATTTAATTATTTCATTTTCATTATTTAATTATTTATTTCATTATTTATTTCATTATTTATTTTATTATTTATTCATTTCATTATTTATTTATTTCATTATTTATTTTTCATTATTTATTTCATAATTTATTTAATTATTTAATTATTTATTTATTTATTTATTTATTTCATTATTTATTTCATTATTTATTTATTTATTTCATATTTATTTATTTAATTATTTATTTATTTCATTATTTATTTATTTATTTAATTATTTATTTATTTAATTCTTTATTTAATTCTTTATTTCTTTATTTCATTATTTCATTATTTATTTAATTATTTATTTCATTATTTATTTCATTATTTATTTAGTTATTTATTTCATTATTTTTCTTTCTTTATTTAATTATTTATTTTTTTGTTTTTTTATTATTTATTTATTTATTTATTTATTTATTTATTTATTCATTTATTTCTTTCTTTATTTATTTCATTATTTAATTATTTCATTTTCATTATTTCATTATTTATTTCATTATTTATTTCATTATTTATTTCATTATTTTTTTATTTATTTATTTCATTATTTATTTCATTATTTATTTATTTATTTAATTATTTATTTATTTATTTCATTATTTATTCATTTCATTATTTATTTATTTATTTATTTAATTATTTATTTCATTATTTATTCATTTAATTATTTATTTATTTTACATTATTTATTTATTTCATTATTTATTTATTTCATTATGTCATTATTTTATTTATTTCATTATTAATTTCAATATTTATTTCATTATTAATTTCATTATTTATTTAATTTTTTTTTTTTTTTATTATTTATTTATTTATTTATTTATTTATTTATTTATTCATTTATTTCAATATTTATTTATTTATTGATTTCGTTATTTATTTCATTATTTCATTATTTATTTATTTCAATATTTATTTATTTCATTATTTATTTATTTAATTATTTAATTATTTCATTTTCATTATTTCATTATTTATTTCATTATTTATTTTTATTATTTATTCATTTAATTATTTATTTATTTCATTATTTATTTATTTCATTATTTATTTATTTCATTATTTATTTCATTATTTATTTCATTATATATTTATTTATTTATTTATTTATTTATTTATTTCAATATTTATTTATTTCATTATTTATTTTTCATTATTTATTTATTTAATTATTTATTTATTTATTCATTATTTATTTCATTATTTCATTGTTTATTTCATTATTTCATTATTTCAATATTTCATTATATCTTTATTTAATTTATTTCATTATTTATTTATTTCATTATTTCATTATTTCATAATTTATTTATTTATTTCATTATTTTTTTCATTATTTATTTCATTTTTTATTTCATTATTTAATTATTTATATAATTATTTCATTATTTATTTCATTATTTATTTATTTATTTCATTATTTCATTATTTCATTATTTCATTATTTATTTCATTATTTCATTATTTCATTATTTCTTTCATTATTTATTTATTTATTTCTTTATTTATTTCATTATTTATTTATTTATTTCATTATTTATTTCATTATTTATTTATTTATTTCATTATTTATTTCATTATTTATTTATTTCATTATTTATTTATTTCATTATTTATTTCATTATTTATTTATTTCATTATTTATTTCATTATTTATTTATTTAATTATTTATTTATTTCATTATTTATTTCATTATTTATTTATTATATGATTTAATTATTTCATTATTTATTTATTTCATTATTTATTTCAATATTTATTTATTTATTTATTTATTTCAATATTTATTTCATTATTTCATTATTTCATTATTTATTTATTTATTTCGTTATTTATTTATTTCATTATTTATTTATTTCATTATTTCATTATTTCATTATTTAATTATTTATTTATTATTTCATTATTTCATTATTTATTTAATTATTTAATTATTTATTTCATAATTTATTTCATTATTTATTTCATTTATTCATTTATTTATTTATTTATTTATTTCATTATTTATTTAATTATTTCATTATTTATTTCATTATTTCATTATATCATTATTTGATTTTATCATTATTTCATTTATTTCATTATTTATATATTTCATTATTTATTTATTTCATTATTTCATTATTTCATTATTTCATTATTTATTTCATTATTTCATTATTTCATTATTTATTTAATTATTTAATTATTTATTTCATAATTTATTTCATTATTTATTTCATTTATTCATTTATTTATTTATTTATTTATTTCATTATTTATTTAATTATTTCATTATTTATATCATTATTTCATTATTTCATTATTTCATTTTATCATTATTTCATTTATTTCATTATTTATTTATTTCATTATTTATATATTTAATTATTTGATTATTTCATAATTTATTTATTTATTTCATTATTTATTTCATTATTTATTTCATTATTTCATTATTTATTTCATTATTTCATTATTTATTTCATTATTTATTTCATTATTGCATTATTTCATTATTTATTTATTTTTTTCATTATTTCATTATTTATTTCATTATTTATTTATTTATTTCATTATTTATTTATTTATTTCATTATTTATTTCATTATTTATTTGTTTCATTATTTATTTCATTATTTATTTATTTCATTATTTATTTCATTATTTATTTATTTCATTATTTCATTATTTCATTATTTCATTATTTCATTATTTATTTATTTCATTAATTATTTCAATATTTATTTATTTATTTATTTCATTATTTATTTCAATATTTATTTCATTATTTATTTATTTATTTAATTATTTCATTTTTTATTTCATTATTTATTTATTTCATTATTTATTTATTTCCTTATTTCATTATTTCATTATTTCATTATTTATTTCATTATTTCATTATTTCATTATTTCATTATTTATTTCATTATTTATTTCATTTATTCATTTAATTATTTATTTATTTATTTATTTATTTAATTATTTATTTAATTATTTATTTATTTATTTAATTATTTATTTATTTATTTCGGTGTTTGTTTATTTATTAATTTATTTCATTATTTCATTATTTATTTCATTATTTATTTCATTATTTATTTCATTATTTCATAATTTCATTAATTATTTATTTATTTCATTATTTATTTATTTATTTCATTATTTATTTATTTATTTCATTATTTATTTCATTATTTATTTAATTATTTCATTATTTCATTATTTCATTATTTATTTTTTTCATTATTTATTTAATTCATTATTTATTTCATTAATTATTTCATTATTTCATTATTTATTTATTTATTTATTTATTTCATTATTTCTTTCTTTATTTATTTATTTCATTATTTATTTCAATATTTATTTATTTATTTATTTCATTATTTATTTATTTCATTATTTCATTATTTCATTATTTATTCCATCACTTAATTATTTATTTAATTATTTATTCATTTATTTAATTATTTATTTCATTATTTATTTCATTATTTATTTATTTTATTATTTATTCATTTATTTATTTCATTATTTATTTATTTATTTATTTCATTATTTCATTATTTCATTATTTATTTATTTATTTATTTAATTATTTATTTATTTATTTATTTAATTATTTATTTCATTATTTATTTCATTATTTATTTAATTTCATTATTTATTTATTTCATTATTTATTTCATTATATATTTAATTATTTCATTATTTATTTCATTATTTATTTCATTTTTATTTCATTACTTATTTTTCATTATTTATTTCTTGATTTATTTCATTATTTATTTCATTATTTATTTATTTCATTATTTATTTATTTATTTCATTATTTATTTATTTCATTATTTCATTATTTATTTAATTATTTATTTATTTCATTATTTCATTATTTCTTTATTTATTTATTTCATTATTTCATTATTTATTTAATTATTTATTTCATTATTTATTTCAATTTTTATTTATTTAATTATTTATTTGATTATTTATTTAATTAATTATTTAATTATTTATTTAATTATTTATTTATTTCTTTATTTAATTATTTATTTATTTATTTTATTTATTATTTATTTATTTATTTATTTATTTATTTATTCATTTATTTAATTATTTATTTATTTCATTATTTAATTATTTCATTTTCATTATTTCATTATTTATTTCATTATTTATTTCATTATTTATTTTATTATTTATTCATTTCATTATTTATTTATTCCATTATTTATTTTTCATTATTTATTTCATAATTTATTTAATTATTTAATTATTTATTTATTTATTTATTTATTTCCTTATTTATTTCATTATTTATTTATTTATTTCATATTTATTTATTTAATTATTTATTTATTTCATTATTTATTTATTTATTTAATTATTTATTTATTTAATTCTTTATTTAATTCTTTATTTCTTTATTTCATTATTTCATTATTTATTTAATTATTTATTTCATTATTTATTTAGTTATTTATTTCATTATTTTTCTTTCTTTATTTAATTATTTATTTTTTTTGTTTTTTTATTATTTATTTATTTATTTATTTATTTATTTATTTATTCATTTATTTCTTTCTTTATTTATTTCATTATTTAATTATTTCATTTTCATTATTTCATTATTTATTTCATTATTTATTTCATTATTTATTTCATTATTTTTTTATTTATTTATTTCATTATTTATTTCATTATTTATTTATTTATTTAATTATTTATTTATTTATTTCATTATTTATTTATTTCATTATTTATTTATTTATTTATTTAATTATTTATTTCATTATTTATTCATTTAATTATTTATTTATTTTACATTATTTATTTATTTCATTATTTATTTATTTCATTATTTCATTATTTTATTTATTTCATTATTAATTTCAATATTTATTTCATTATTAATTTCATTATTTATTTAATTTATTTTTATTTTTATTATTTATTTATTTATTTATTTATTTATTTATTTATTCATTTATTTCAATATTTATTTATTTATTGATTTCGTTATTTATTTCATTATTTCATTATTTATTTATTTCAATATTTATTTATTTCATTATTTATTTATTTAATTATTTAATTATTTCATTTTCATTATTTCATTATTTATTTCATTATTTATTTTTATTATTTATTCATTTAATTATTTATTTATTTCATTATTTATTTATTTCATTATTTATTTATTTCATTATTTATTTCATTATTTATTTCATTATATATTTATTTATTTATTTATTTATTTATTTATTTCAATATTTATTTATTTCATTATTTATTTTTCATTATTTATTTATTTAATTATTTATTTATTTATTCATTATTTATTTCATTATTTCATTGTTTATTTCATTATTTCATTATTTCATTATTTCAATATTTCATTATATCTTTATTTAATTTATTTCATTATTTATTTATTTCATTATTTCATTATTTCATAATTTATTTATTTATTTCATTATTTTTTTCATTATTTATTTCATTTTTTATTTCATTATTTAATTATCTATATAATTATTTCATTATTTATTTCATTATTTATTTATTTATTTCATTATTTCATTATTTCATTATTTCTTTCATTATTTATTTATTTATTTCTTTATTTATTTCATTATTTATTTATTTATTTCATTATTTATTTCATTATTTATTTATTTATTTCATTATTTATTTCATTATTTATTTATTTCATTATTTATTTATTTCATTATTTATTTCATTATTTATTTATTATATTATTTCATTATTTCATTATTTCATTATTTATTTATTTAATTAATTATTTCAATATTTATTTATTTACTTATTTATTTATTTACTTCAATATTTATTTCATTATTTCATTATTGATTTATCTATTTAATTATTTAATTTTTTATTTAATTATTTATTTCATTATTTATTTATTTAATTATTTATTTATTTCATTATTTATTTATTTCATTATTTCATTATTTCATTATTTCATTATTTATTTCATTATTTCATCATTTCATTATTTCATTATTTATTTCATAATTTATTTCATTATTTAATTTATTTATACATTTATTTATTTATTTATTTATTTATTTATTTCATTATTTATTTTATTATTTCATTATTTATTTCATTATTTCATTATTTCATTATATCATTATTTCATTTATTTCATTATTTATTTATTTCATTATATATTTATTTCATTATTTATTTATTTCATAATTTATTTATTTATTTCCTTATTCATTTTATTATTTATTTCATTATTTATTTCATTATTTCATTATTTATTTCATTATTTAATTATTTATTTCATTATTTATTACATTATTTCATTATTTCGTTATTTATTTCTTTATTTCATTATTTCATTATTTCAATATTTATTTAATTATTTCATCATTTATTTCATTATTTATTTCATTATTTATTTCATTATTTATTTATTTATTTAATTATTTATTTCATTATTTATTTATTTCATTATTTATTTATTTCATTATTTATTTCATTATTTCATTATTTCATTATTTCATTATTTCATTATTTCATTATTTATTTATTTCATTATTTATTTCAATATTTATTTATTTATTTATTTATTTCATTATTTATTTATTTCATTATTTATTTCATTATATCATTATTTCATTATTTATTTATTTAATAATTTATTTCAATATTTATTTATTTATTTATTTATTTATTTATTTCAATATTTATTTATTTATTTCATTATTTATTTATTTATTTAATTATTTCATTATTTATTTCATTATTTATTTCATTATTCATTTATTTCAATATTTATTTATTTCATTATATATTTATTTCATTATTTCATTATTTCATTATTTATTTGATTATTTCATTATTTCATTATATCATTATTTATTTCATTATTTATTTAATTATTTATTTCGTTTATTCATTTATTTACTTATTTATTTATTTATTTATTTAATTATTTTTTTCATTATTTATTTATTTATTTCATTATTTATTTATTTATTTATTTCATTATTTATTTATTTATTTCATTATTTATTTATTTCATTATTTATTTATTTATTTAATTATTTATTTATTTATTTCATTATTTATTTATTTATTTAATTATTTAATTAATTATTTATTTATTTATTCATTTATTTATTTATTTCATTATTTCATTATTTATTTAATTATTTCATTATTTCATAATTTCATAATTTCATTATTTATTTATTTATTTATTTAATTATTTATTTATTTAATTATTTATTTATTTCATTATTTATTTATTTATTTCATTATTTATTTCATTATTTATTTCATTATTTATTTATTATATTATTTATTTATTTCATTATTTCATTATTTCATTATTTATTTTTTTCATTATTTATTTCATTCATTATTTATTTCATTATTTATTTCATTATTTCATTATTTATTTATTTATTTATTTATTCAATTTTTTAAATTTTTTTATTTCATTATTTATTTATTTATTTATTTATTTATTTCATGATTTCTTTCTTTCTTTATTTATTTCATTATTTATTTCAATATTTATTTATTTATTTAATTCATTATTTATTTATTTCATTATTTACTTATTTCATTATTTATTTCATTATTTAATTATTTATTTAATTATTTATTTATTTATTTAATTATTTATTTCATTATTTATTTCATTATTTATTTATTTTATTATATATTTATTTATTTATTTCATTATTTATTTATTTATTTATTTCATTATTTCATTATTTATTTATTTATTTATTTATTTATTTCATTATTTATTTATTTAATTATTTATTTATTTATTTATTTATTTTTTTATTTATCTCATTATTTTATTATATCATTATTTCATTATTTCATTATTTATTTCTTTATTTCATTATTTCATTATTTATTTCCTTATTTAATTATTTAATTATTTCATTATTTATTTACTTCATTATTTCAATATTTCATTATTTCATTATTTATTTCATTATTTCATTATTTCATTATTTATTTCATTATTTATTTCATTATTTCATTATTTATTTATTTATTTATTTATTTATTTCATTATTTATTTATATAATTATTTATTTTATTATTTATTTTATTATTTATTTCATTATTTATTTATTTCATTATTTATTTATTTCATTATTTATTTCATTATTTCATTATTTATTTATTTATTTATTTATTTCACTATTTATATCATTATTTATTTCATTATTTATTTCATTAATTATTTCATTATTTATTTCATTATTTATTTCATTATTTCATTATTTCATTATTTATTTATTTATTTATTTATATATTAACACTTTTTATGTATTTATTTATTTATTTTTTTTTTTTCTCCTCCTACCCGATACTTCTACTTTTCTTTCCCGTGGTTCTAACGAGGCCACATTAAATACAATGGCCCCTTTGCTCTACAAAGGTACTCTACACTTACTATACCTATCACACTATATACCTACTACTATCCCCTCCTCTCCGCTCGTCTCCACCTCGTGATTTAAAACCATCCCTATTACTTTCCTACCGTGGTTCGGACGAGCCACACTAAATATATGACCTCTCTGCTATCCAAAGGAACTCTTCCATTTATCACTACTTTTGTTGTTACATTATATCTACTACAATCCACTCCACTCCTACTATCACGTGGTTCGGAACCCACGTTAAGCTGTAGGCCCCTCCGCTGTACGGAGTACTTCTTCCCCTGTTCATTCTATAAATAAACTTACAAAACACTGTTATCCTCCAACTTCCTTCACTCAAATTTCCACGGCAACAATGCATTTCCAAGGTCAAAAGGACCAAACCCACTCCCGACAGAAGTGCCCCAACCTCCTGGGCTGCACGCGTACATGGCAGTAACACAAAAGAACTAAGAAACACAGGCGGGCCACCTTAGCCCGCGGGGGTAGCAAGCCCCCCGAAGCAAACAAGTAGATGTTCTTCCTCTTCCTCCTCCTCCTCCTCTTCCTCCTCCTCCTCCTCCTCCTCCTCCTCCTCCTATAGAGTGTCTCGTGGCTGACACATGGGACTTAGTTTATATAATACGTCAGGGTGGCAAATGGGGGTGTGGGGGAGGGGGGGAGGTGCTGGTAGTCACTATTTGTACTTGTCTCTACTGTGTTCTTTCATGATAATATCCTTCTGTCAACGAGAGAGAGAGAGAGAGAGAGAGAGAGAGAGAGAGAGAGAGAGAGAGAAGAGAGAGAGAGAGAGAGAGAGAGAGAGAGAGAGAGAGAGAGAGAGAGAGAGAGAGAGAGAGAGAGAGAGAGAGAGAGAGAGTAATTGCAAAAAAGAGTTAAGTATATCATGGACCACTAAACCAATACCATGTCTGTCTGTCTATCTGTCTGTCTGTCTGTCTGTTGCGTAACTCATCTCGCTGTGATCTTCAAACACCCTCTCTGTCTTTCTCTCTCTCTCTCTCTCTCTCTCTCTCTCTCTCTCTCTCTCTCTCTCTCTCTCTCTCTCTCTCTCTCTCTCTCTCTCTCTCTCTCTCTCTCTCTCTCTCTCTCTCTCTCTCTCTCTCTCTCTCTCTCCTTCCCTTCTTCCCTCCCACTCTATTTACCACACTCCTTTCCTCCCTTCTTCCCTCCTTCCTCTCCTCCCCACCACTCCTTTCTCCCCTTCTCCCCTTCTCCTCGTCCCACAGCTGATGTAGGACGTGTCAGAGGAGCAACAACAAAAAAATCAAAGGAAAATAGTTGATGTTTTTTAGTGTGTTCCCGAGAGAGTGTCTGAGAAGGTCATGTTGTAGTCAGTCTTGTGTTTTATTTGCCTTAAGAATTCAATACACACGTGACTTCGAACATCATGTGAAGTCAAAAGGTTAAATGAAATGATGAATGAAATGATGTAATAATAACAAAATAATAATGCATGGATATCTTAATGTGTTTTTTTTTTATTCTACAGTTAAGAAAAAAAAAATAAAGGGATAAAAAGAAGACGAAGAAGCAGCATGTTTGATATCCGAGACCTGACCTCATGCCCTCTTGACCCTCCCTAATCTTTCTCCTTCCCCTACCTGACCTTCCATTCCCCTCACTCCTCTATGACTTCAGGAATTAAAAACTAATCTATTCCAATAAATCAGATCTAAAGGGAAAGAGGATAAGGATGAAGATGGGAGGAGATGGAATGGGGATGGAATGAGGATGGGATGTGGATGGGGATGGGATAGGGATGGAATGGGGATGGGATGAGGATGGGATGGGATGGAGATGGGATGGAGTGGGGGTGAGGAATGTGGTGAGCAGGAAAGGAAGAG
>JAXIVD010008235.1:12500-18051 GCA_036785275.1 Cancer borealis | reverse complement strand
GGGGCTGCAGGACTGCGGGACTCTAGGGCTGCAGGGCTGCGGGGCTACAGGGCTGCGGAACTGCAGGGTTCCGGGGCTGCGGGGCGGCGGGGCTGCAGGGCTGCGGGACTGCAGGGCTGCCGGGCTACGGGACTGCAGGGCTGTGGGCTGCGGGACTGCAGGGCTGCAAGAATGCAAGGCCTTGGGGCTGCAGGACTGCGGGACTCTAGGGCTGCAGGGCTGCGGGGCTACAGGGCTGCGGAACTGCAGGGTTCCGGGGCTGCGGGGCGGCGGGGCTGCAGGGCTGCGGGACTGCAGGGCTGCCGGGCTGCGGGCTGCAGGGCTGTTGGGCTGCGGGGCTGCAGGACTTCAGGGCTGCGGAGCTGCGGAGCTGTTTAACTGCAGGGCTGCAAGGCTGCGGGTCTGCGGAGCTGTGTAACTGTAGGGCTGCGAGGCTGTGTGACTGCAGGGTTGCGGGGCTGTGGAACTGAAGAGCTATGAGGTTATAGGGCTGCGGGAGTGCAGGGCTGCAGGGCTGTGGTTCTGCAAGGCTGCGGGCTTCAGGGCTGCAGGGCTGTGGGACTGCGGGGCTGCAGGATTGTGGTTCTGCAGGGCTGTGGGGCTGCAGGATTGCGGGGCTGCAGGGCTGTGGGGCTGCAGGGCTGCAAGGCTGTGGGACTGCAGGCTGTGGGACTGCTGGACTGCGGGGCTGCGGAACTGCATGGCAGCGAAGGTACGGGACTGTGAGATTGCGGGTCTGCAGGGCTGCGGGACAGCAGGGCTGCAGGGACTGCGAGATTGCGGGGCTGCAGGGCTTCGGGGCTGCGGAACTGCGGGTTTGCGGGGCTGCGGGGCTGTGGGGCTGCAAGACTGCGGGACTGAGGGACTGCAGGGCTGCTGGACTGCAGGGCTGCAGGGCTGCGGGACTGCGGGGCTGCTGGACTGAAGGGCTGCAGGGCTGCTGGGCTGCAGAGGTGCTAGACTGCAGGGCTGCGGGACTGCAGGACTGCTGAACTGCAGGGCTGCAGGGCTGCAGGGCTGCGGGACTGCGGGACTGCTGGGCTGCATGGCTACGGGACTGCGGGACTGTGTGGCTGTGGGGCTGTAGGGATGCGAGACTGCGGGACTGCGGGGCTGCGGGACTGCGGGGCTGCTGGACTCTGAGACTGCAAGGCTGCGGGACTGCTGAACTGCAGGGCTGCGGGACTGCAGGGCTGCAGGACTGCGGGGCTGCTGGGCTCTGAGACTGCAAGGCTGCGGGGCTGCGGGACTGCAGGGCTGCGGGACTGCAGGGCTGTGGGCTGCGGGACTGCAGGGCTGCAAGGCTGCAGGGCTGTGGGGCTCCAGGAATGTGGGACTCTAGAGCTGCAGGGCTGCTGGGCTGCAGAGCTGCGGGACTGCAGGGTTTCGGGGCTGCGGGACGGCGGGGCTGCAGGGCTGCGGGATTGCAGGGCTGCCGGGCTGCGGGCTGCAGGGTTGTTGGGCTGCGAGGCTGCAGTGCTGCCTGGCTTCGGGGCTGCAGGGCTTCAGGGCTGCGGGGCTGTTTAACTGCAGGGCTGCGGGGCTGCGGGGCTGCGGGGCTGTGTAACTGCAGGGCTACGGAGCTGTGTGACTGCAGGGTTGCGGGGCTGTGGGACTGCAGGACTGTGAGGTTATAGGGCTGCGGGACTGCAGGGCTGCGGGGCTGTGGTTCTGCAGGGCTGCGGGCTTCGGGGCTGCAGAGCTGTGGGGCTGCGGGGCTGCGGGGATTCGGGGCTGTGGGACTATAAGATTGCGGGACTGCAGGGCCGTAGGGCTGCGGGGCTGCAGGGCTGCGGGACTGCATGTCTGTGGAGTTACTGGGCTGCGGAACTGCAGGGCTGCAGGGTTGTGTGGCTGCAGGGCTGTGGGGCTGCAGGGTTGCGGGGCTGCAGGGCTGTGGGGCTGCAGGGCTGTGGGGCTGCAGGGCTGTGGGGCTGCAGGGCTGCGGGGCTGCGAGGTTGTGGGACTGCAGGATTGCAGGGCTGCGGGACTGCATGGCTGCGGAGGTGCGGGACTGCGGGTCTGCAGGGCTGCGGGATTGCAGGGCTGCAGGGACTGCGGGGCTGCAGGGCTTCGAGGCTGTGGAACTGCGGATTTGCGGGGCTGCAGGGCTGCAGAGCTGCAGGGCTGCGGAACTGCGGGGCTATGGGGCTGCGGGACTGCAGGGTTTCGGGGATGCGGGACGGCGGGGCTGCGGGGCTGCGGGGCTGCAGGGCTGCGGAGCTGCAGGGTTGCGGGACTGCGGGGCTACGGGGCTGCTAGGCTGCAGGGCTTTGGGACTGCGGGGTTGTGGGCCTGCGGGGCTGTGAGATTGCGGGACTGCGGGGATGTGGGGCTGCAGGGCTGCAGGGCTGCGAGACTCCGGGGCTGTGGGGATGCAAGGCTAAGGAGCTGTGGGGCTGCACTCTTCTCTCTGTTTGTTTTTGTGTCTTTGTGTGCGTGTGTAAGTTTGAGTGTATTTTTGTAAACACATGGACATAATGAGAGATATAATGTAATATCCAATAAATGATAATGAGAAGAGTCAAGCGAATAAATAAAGTTATAATGAGAGATAGAGATATTATTTATTTTATCGATATACGTACAAGCTTCTTGAGGTTACACACACACACACACACACACACACACACACACACACACACACACACACACACACACACACACACACACACACACACACACACACACAAGATTCAACACGAAGCAGCTCGCTACATATGACTCAAATGTAAATGCAGCTTCATATCTTTGACCTCTATTAACTCACTCACTCACTTACTCACTCACTCACTCATTCACTCATTCATTAACTTTTTTATTCATCTATGGCATCTATTGCATGTATGTTTTACAACAGGTCTGTAAAAGAGTTGCGGTTCAACAGACCAAGCCTTATAATATATACATATGTAGCAGTCTCCCCTTTAGACTTAGAGAACGTGTGGTACCCGATCTCTAAGTATATAGGTCGAGTAGCTACAACTATTATAAACTTTGTATTTTTATATTTTTCATTATTTTCATTATTTCAATGTACTCATTATATATCTTTATTTATGTTTCTCTTTTGTTTTTATGTTTATGCATTTTATTGTGCTATACACAATCCCTTCTACTTCAACTTGTCACGCTCTGTCTTCGGACAGCGCGCATTTACCATTTGTTAAAATTCTTGTTCAAATTTATATTTTATTTATATATACTATATTTTTTATAACCTCAACTGGAGATCGAGTTTTCCTCTCTCCAGTCAACCAACTAGCTACACAAGCTCTCCCGAGCACCAGCTCTTACAATTGGTGACCCAGAGTGACTAGCTATGGTTATAAGTGGCATATAGCCTGTGCTATAAAAGAGCACATTTCTCCCAGTGTGATGGCCTGAGTCTCATTAGACTTATTCGCTAGATCACTCCTTTTGGCAAAAAGCCCTGCCTCCTTTATGGTGTTAGCAGGGTTGAGCCTAAGATCAGGAGAAAATTACACTTCTGTGTAAATTGCCACTTATGAGGTTATCCCCTCCCATCCACCCTGGCACCTTCTGTGCCATTTCAGACGCCGTCACTGCGTCTTCGGCACGGCCTATGCGCGTTAAGCGCGGCCTATGCCTCCCTAGACGCCTTTCCTGCGTCTCCAACGGCCTCAAGCGCCCTTTCCGCGGCCCCTACCACCTTTGACGCCCTCTCTACGTCGTTGGTATGGCCCCATGAGCATTTCTGCTCGGCCCCAGTGCTCTCAGCAAGCCCACAGAGCGGCCTTGTGTCTTCAACACACCCCTTTGCACCCTCAGTGCAAATTAATGTCCAATCCCTGCCCCCCCGCCTCGCGGCGTTAAAGTGATTAACTACACCATCACCACTCACCGCCCTGTGGATTACTCATCGCCCTGTGGATTACTCTATCTCCCGTGGATTACTTACCTACAGTGCATAGTGCTCCCACCTGTGTTCAGTGAGTCCCCGGCGTAGTTACAGTGCCACAACATTACTCAGTGTTGCAGTGTTACATTACAGTGCCTTCCCGGACACTCAGTGCTTTAGTGTCCACCAAGGTGCCCTACATAGGACGTGTTTATACACCAGTGTCAATAGTGTTACCTGGTTCGTTCCCTGAGCCACCGCGGCCCGTTCACACCAGCGCTTCTGCCACTCAGTTCAACAATCGACTTCACCATGCCTGACAACGACGACCTCCACACTGCAGCAGCCGTGGCACTCAGATCACCACCTTTCTGCCCACAGAACCCGTCTATGTGGTTCGCTGTTTTGGAGTGCGGATTTAAGGCATCCAAAATCTCCAATAGCCTCACCCAGTTCACCCATGCTGCTAGCCTCCTGCCTCCTGACGTCCTTCCACAAGTCTCCGACGTCATATCTAAAGCTTCCACCTCCACCACTCCTTATGAAGACCTGAAGACTGCTCTACTCTCAACACTTCAGTCTTCTATTGCCACCCGCCTCAAAGAGCTGTTCGCCAAGGATGAGTTGGGTGATGAGAAGCCTACAGACCTACTACGTCGCATGAAGCAGCTACTCGGAGACAAATACGACACCTTTGACCCCGAGTTGTTCAAACAGCTGTTTTATCAACGTCTGCCTCCCGCTACACAGCTCGCCCTTTTCAGCATCAAGGACAGCCTAGACCCTAATGCTATCGCTAAGTTGGCAGACGACTTTATGGCAACCATCCCTACACCACAGGCTTCTTCAGTGTCCTCAGTTACTACTCTTCAGGACAACACTCAGCTCGCTCAGCTCACCAAGCTGGTATCCCAGCTAACGACTGAGATCACTTCCCTCAAGAGGCAGTTCCAGGACCGCCAACGGTCCCGTTCCCCTACTCCTCAACACCGCCAGCACCGTCAGCACCGTCCCCGCTCGAGAAGCCCAGGGCTTTGCTGGTACCACAGTAACTACGGCGACAGAGCCTCGAAGTGTGCCGTCCCATGCGCATACAAGGCGTCAAGCAAAAAGGGCGAGTATTAGTGCAGCGCGCTGCTCGCCAACCCTCAGCGCTGCTCCACCTTCACGACAGTTGCTCTAACATAAGGTTCCTGATTGATACCGGCGCCGACGTCAGTATTATCCCCGCGACCGCCAATCTACGAACCCTACCTCCCATCTTGCATCTCTTCGCCGCTAACGGGACCAAGATACCGGTCTACTCACGGCGCACCTTGCAACTGAACCTCTACCTCCGACGTTCCTTCGAATGGACCTTCTACGTCGGGAACGTCTCGCAGGCAATCCTCGGAGCAGATTTTCTAAGGCACTTCAACCTCTTGGTGGACGTCAAAGGTCAAAAGTTGGTTGACCCACTCACCTCCATCTCCTCCACAGCACAACCAGCGCCAGGTAACAGCACGCACCTCGCTGTCATCCAAAAGGACCACCAGTTTGCTGACCTGCTTAAGTCTTTCCCTACGCTGACCCAGCCTTACTCAGCCAGCTTGCCTGTCAAATACCACGTCATGCATCACATCGAGACAACAGGATCACCAGTACACGCCAAGGCCCGTCGTTTAGCTCCAGAACGCTACCGACAAGCCA
>JAXIVD010008235.1:0-5000 GCA_036785275.1 Cancer borealis | reverse complement strand
AAAACCCCATGGACAAAACCCCACGGACAAAACCCAACGGAGAAACCCCCATGGACAAAACCCCACGGACAAAACCCCACGGACTTAACCACACGGAGAAACCCCCACGGACAAAACCCCACGGACAAAACCCCGCGGACAAAACCCCACGGACAAAACCCCATGGGCAAAACCCCACGGACAAAACCACACGGAGAAACCCCCACGGACAAAACCCCACGGACAAAACCCCACGGACAAAACCACACGGAGAAACCCCCACGGACAAAACCACACGGACATAACCCCACGGACAAAACCCCACGGACAAAACCCCATGGACAAAACCCCACGGACAAAACCCCACGGAGAAACCCCCACGGACAAAACCCTACGGACAAAACCCCACGGAGAAACCCCCACGGACAAAACCCCACGGACAAAACCCCACGGACAAAACCCCACGAACAAAACCCCAGCGGACAAAACCCCGCGGACAAAACCCCGCGGACAAAACCCCACGGACAAAACCCCACGGACAAAACCCCACGGACAAAAACCCACGGACAAAACCCCACGGACAAAACCTCACGGACAAAACCATACGGACAAAACCCCACGAACAAAACCCCAGCGGACAAAACCCCGCGGGCAAAACCCCGCGGACAAAACCCCGCGGACAAAACCCCACGGACAAAACCCGACGGACAAAACCCCACGGACAAAACCCCACGGACAAAACCCTACAGACAAAACCCCACGAACAAAAAACCGACCGGACAAAACCCCACGGACAAAACCCCGCGGACAAAAACCCACGGACAAAACCCCACGGACAAAACCCGACGGACAAAACCCTACGGACAAAACCCCACGGACAAAACCCTACGGACAAAACCCCACGAACAAAAACCCACGGACAAAACCCCACGGACAAAACTCCACGGACAAAACCCCGCGGACAAAACCCCGCGGACAAAACCCTACGGACAAAACCCCACGAACAAAACCCCACGGACAAAACTCCACGGACAAAACCCTACGGACAAAACCCCACGAACAAAAACCCACGGACAAAACCCCACGGACAAAACCCCACGGACAAAACCCTACGGACAAAACCCCACGAACAAAACCCCAGCGGACAAAACCCCGCGGACAAAATCCCACGGACAAAACCCCAGCGGACAAAACCCCGCGAACATAACCCCACAGACAAAACCCGACGGACAAAACCCCACGGACAAAACCCCACGGACAAAACCCTACGGACAAAACCCCACGAACAAAAACCCACGGACAGAACTCCACGGACAAAACCCTACGGACAAAACCCCACGAACAAAAACCCACGGACAAAACCCCACGGACAAAACCCCACGGACAAAACCCTACGGACAAAATCCCACGAACAAAATCTCAGCGGACAAAACCCCGCGGACAAAATCCCACGGACAAAACCCCAGCGGACAAAACCCCGCGGACAAAATCCCACGGACCAAACCCGAGCGAACAAAACCCCAGCGGACAAAACCCCACGGACAAAACCCTACGGACAAAACCTCATGAACAAAACCCCAGCGGACAAAACCCCGCGGATAAAATCCCACGGACAAAACCCCAGCGGACAAAACCCCAGCGGAGAAAACCCCGCGGACAAAACCCTACAGACAAAACCCCACGGACAAAACCCCGCGGACAAAACCCCACGGACAAAACCTCACGAACAAAACCCCACGGACAAAACCTCACGAACAAAACCCCGCGGACAAAACCTCACGAACAAAACCCCACGGACAAAACCCCGCGGACAAAACCTCACGAACAAAACCCCACGGACAAAACCCCACGAACAAAACCCCACGGACAAAACCTCACGAACAAAACCCCACGGACAAAACCTCACGAACAAAATCCCACGGACAAAACCTCACGAACAAAACCCCACGGACAAAACCACATGAACAAAACCCCATGGACAAAACCTCACGAACAAAACCCCACGGACAAAACCCCACGAACAAAACCCCACGGACAAAACCTCACGAACAAAACCCCACGGACAAAACCCCACGAACAAAACCCCACGGACAAAACCTCACGAACAAAACCCAACGGACAAAACCTCACGAACAAAACCCCACGGACAAAACCTCACGAACAAAACCCCACGGACAAAACCTCACGAACAAAACCTCACGGACAAAACCTCACGAACAAAACCCCACGGACAAAACCTCACGAACAAAACCCCACGGACAAAACCCCGCGGACAAAACCCCACGGACAAAACCCCGCGGACATAACCTCATGGACAAAACCCCGCGGACAAAACCCCCAGCTGACAAAACCGCACGGACAAAACCCCACGGATAAAACCCCACGGATAAACCCCACGGACAAAACCCACGGACAAAACCCCACGGACAAAACCCCACGGACAAAACCTCACGGACAAAACCCCACGGACAAGCCCTCACGGACAAACCCCCACGGACAAACCCCCACGGACAAAACCCCACGGACAAACCCCCACGGACAAACCCCCACGGACAAACCCCCACGAACAAAACCCCACGGACAAAACCCCACGGACAACCCCCCACGGACAAACCCCCACGGACAAAACCCCGCGGACAAAACTCCCAGCGGACAATACCCCACGGACAAAACCCCACGGACAAAACTCCACGGACAAAACCCCACGGACATAACCCCACGGACAAAACCCCACGGACAAAACCCCACGGACAAACCCCCACGGACAAAACCCCACGGACAAAACCCCACGGACAAAACCCCACGGACAAAACCCCACGGACAAAACCCCACGGACAAAACCCCACGGACAAAACCCCGCGGACAAAACCCCACGGACAAAACCCCACGGACAAAACCCCACGGACAAAACCCCTAAGTTCTATTATTTCTGAAGATATTACATAGCCTAAGTAATTTATTTTACATCACATATAATTAAATCTACTTAAATAATCATATATGTAATATATCATATATTTTGTCATACATAATTGAATTTATTGAAATAATTAGAAGAATAAGATAAATAATAATAAGATATATAATTTGTTTTATATCATATATATATATATATATATATATATATATATATATATATATATATATATATATATATACACACATATATATATATATATATATATATATATATATATATATATATATATATATATATATATATATATATATATATATATATATATATAGATTTATTTTAATCATATATAATTAAATTTATTGAAATAATCATAGAAAATATTATAAAAGGATAGAATGTAGACAGGTAAGGTAATCTGATGGTCAGGTCAGGTCAGGTGTGTGAATAGGGCCACATCACCACCATAACAACACAATGAGGCTACTTATACACCAAGAAAAGCTAAAACGATACATGAATACGTTGTGAATGCTGGGACTATATCGCTAGCACCTATGTGTTCGGCACGAATTTAGGTAATAATGGCGCAGGTAAAAATACCACAGGCAAAAATGGCACGGAAAAAATGGCACAGGTAAAAATAACACATGTGAAAATGGCACAAGTGAAAAAATAGGAAAAAAATGGCACGTGGGGGAAAAAATGGATGAAAAGTTCACAATAAGTTTATTGAAATTTTGGTTACACTACATAAAGGCAAAGCATTTTAAAAGTTTGTGAAATTAAAAAGAAAAATTATATCAACCTTTAAAAGCAGAATTTTAAAACTAGAATTTCATGTTGTAACCAAGTCCTAGTAACAATTGTTCCAGGCTTTTCCTTCCTTCTGCGTAGTCATTGCATACATTTTTATCGTCTTTATCAATATATATTATTTTTGTTTTCTTTCTGGGTGATTCACCAACTGAGTCCCTTGCTATCACTGTACTCACGACAGTCTCTTCCTTCTGAATAGTTCTTATAAATTTCCAGATAGATGGGTGCTGATAACCAACAAGATGGTAAAATTTGTTGCTTCACCCTTCACATAGGTTGTTGGTCTTGGGTAAGTCATTCATGGTATCATGATGTACATTCCAAAGTTCTGGTGGAAATCTTGCTGGAATGCGACGAAGTTTTACTGTTGAAATGCTCTGGGTGGAAGTTTCGTCTTCTTCTCTAAACATATTTACCAGAAACAAACGTTTGGTCGAAGTACTCTAGCAAGGGAGCTGCCTCATGAAGACATCTTGTCTTGAATAACTGCATTCCCACTGGAACATCTTTTACTGGTAGAAATGCCAGTGAGTCGATCTGTCCACAGAATTGACGAAAATCCTCACTCTCTTTGTAATGGTTGGTAAGACCAAGGTCTTGTATTTTTCTCCAGGTACTCTGAGTCAAGTGGTAGAAACAACCTTGTGTGCCTGTTTCTAGTGCAAAAACATTGTTGATAGTCTGGATGGTCGCCTGTTGTTGGGTCTGGGTAGAGGTCAATCTCATGGCAGCGGTCCATGACTGCTTGTAACAGTGTTTCATATATGTCTTGTGTTTTATTCTGCAGACAAGCAGAAAGAGTAGAAACTGCAGTATTACCAATTGGGGCGCGTATTACATAAAGTTGTAGAAATCCTTGTGGAGACATTGCATAATTGCCATCCATCAGCCATATATCAGCAGAAGCAAGTAACCGTAGTGATTCATCAGAACCAAATGCTATGATGCGGTTGGCAGTGTCTGATCCATTGTCGAAGAGCAAAAATAGTTTGGGCTCGGGAGCAGCAGTAGTTGTCCATTCTCCAGTAAGTTGCAGATCTTCAAGTCTTTCTGGTACTTGTGGATAGAGTTTTGTTCTTTGATTAAGCAAAAATCATTTTATGATGTTCTCACTTGAAAGTAACGCCTTTGCCTCAGGTGGTAAGTCATTCAGGTTATTGCTGTAAATCTGGCTAGGTTTATCTTCTGTTTCTGCTGCTTCTCTCCTCATGTTGTTGATGCATTTTGTAAATGAAATAGCTGCATAATGTGGAGCGTGGTTGTGGTTGTTAGCTGGTACAGGATT
>JAXIVD010008234.1:0-12500 GCA_036785275.1 Cancer borealis | reverse complement strand
ACCCGCCTCACCCACGGTTTCCTCATGTCCCGGGAAGTTGAGCCCTACTGTGATGACTGCTTAGTTCCCCTGACTGTTCGGCACTTGCTGGTCGAGTGTCCCAGCCTGAGGGAATTGCGAGAGCAGTACCTCGCCCAGTGTCGGGACAGAGATGGGAGTTTCTTTCTCTCTCTCTCTGGCGCTGGGGAAGGAGGTGCTCTCCCCAGGACATGAAGTGTTAAAATTTCTACAGGAAAGTGGCTTTCTCCACCTCTTGTAGAATTATTTTTCTTTTTATGTAGCCTTTATGTAGCTTTTATTTTTGGTGCTTTTATTACGGTGCCAAATGACCTCGATGTTGCGGCATCATGATCTATTGTCACCAATCAATCAATCAATCAATTCATCTTTGAAAAGCTCCTCTCTGCCTCAGCAATTGTGACTGGAAGAGTAAGACCAATTCTGAGAGCAGTCCACAAATTTGGATATATTTCAGAGAGCTCCCTTTCATGGATAAATATTAGCAGTTCAAGCAAGGATATGGTCTTTGATGGCAAGTCAGGCAAATTCTCAGCTCCTATGTAAACTCTCTGCCATCCAAGTCAGATCGTCCCTTAAAGTGTAGTGTAGCATTAAGGTTCACACATTGTTCTGTCACCTCCTCAAATATGAAATTTTGGAAATGTCACTACTCCAAACTTCTCTCCCACAGTTTCCAATGTGGAAAATCTTTCCTGAATGGCTGATGTTGCAGCATTAAACACTGCATTGAAAAGTGTCACCTCCAGCTTCTTCAAAGCATCAATCAAGGGCTCATCAAATGGTTTATAGAAGTGCCGATTTGTGGACCTCTGCTGTTTTTGTTTTAACACAGTATAATACTTGCGTATTTACACACACAAAAAAAGAATAAATAAATAGTAGGTTCGGTCTCACCTTCCTTGTCAATCGGTCAGAGGGTAGGTTGTTCAGGAATAATAATATTTGAAGATAAAGTATCGTTAAATATATATTTGAAATTTAAGTATAAATTTGGAGAAAAACACTCGCAATAACAGATGAAGGGGGAGGCTACCACTAGTTAGTAAAAAAAAAATACTCCAACTACTACTTGGCTAAACAATTGGCCGATTTATTACCTATCACTCTTCCTTTGTCTCAGAAGGAATATTCCTTCGGATCTGAGCTCAACAGAGCAGAAAACTGAGGTATTAACCCCCTTACACAACAGCCAATTAACACAGTCCATTAACACGTGATCACCACTTTATAAAAATATCAACTTCCTTGTGGAATTTCTCCCTATCACTTGTCCTAATCACTACTTCTTTCAGGTTAGACTTTCCCAATCACTATACTTTCCTCCGATGAACTGGATATTGGCAGAGATGAGAGCTGAACGCTGGATGGTTGAGACGATGGAACCTGTATGTAGAGCCAGATGAAGATCGAGTCAACAGCAACAAAAAAAGACACTAGACCTGGCGTTAATACACTATTATACACACATATTTCGCTCTCTAGTAATGACAAGATTAATATATTTGGCACACTTCAATTCACTTCTCAAGAATTAATACCGCCATAGACTATACTGTACTTGACTGGACACTCGAAATCGGCCTTTTGCAAACAGATCCTACGGCAGATTTTTAGAAAATTCAAATAAAATACTTAGAATTAAGATAGGAACCTCAAATAAAAAGCAAACACTTCAGAGTGATGTAAAGAATATGTTTATGAGCAACAAAAACAAATTAGTCAACATACGTCATCGGTGGGCGACAATTACTAAATCCTAAGAAACCAAGAAAAAGACAAAATTAGCAATAATTTCCAAGAATATTGGAATTTAAATCTGAAAACACTTATATGCATAGCCCATGTAGTCTATATTAATATACAATACCACAGAATACACCATACGTGACTGTGCACTCGAAATCGGGTCTTTCGCAAATGGCTCCTGAGGCGATTTTTTGTTTGTTTTATTTGAATAAAATACTTAAAATCATCATAGAAACCTCAAACAAAAACAAACACCTCAGAGTGATGCGAAGAATATGTTTATGAGCAATAAAAACAAATTAGTCAATATACGTCATCAGTGGGCGACAATTATTAAATCCTAAGACACCGCTGTCTGCAGTAGCAGTAAGTATAACTCCTTTGAAGAAAAGCACAAGTCACTGCCTTGCAGGGGGAAAAATATCTTTGTTGCACAGATTAAAAAAATACTGTCTGCAGTATCAGTAAGTATAACTCCCTTGAAAAGAGACACAAATCACTGGCTTGTAAGACGCAGTCATTATTTCCCCCATCACCTATTTTTTCTGCCCCTGGAGCTTCTGCCTTTTCATTTGGTCATGGCTTCTAGTATCCCTCACACAGTTGCCGGTGGCCTGGCGTTTGGAGGGCAACTTAGCGTGAACATCAGAGTTTGTGTCCCTGCATAAGTTGGAGCCAAAACCATTGAAAAGGTTGCCGCCCACGACGGGGAGAATCTTGGTAATTACATTGTGCCCATTACAGCAAAATAATTGTCGCCCACCGATGACATATGTTGACTAATTTGTTTGTGTTGCTCATAAACATATTCTTCACATCACTCTAAGTTGTTTGTTTTTTGTTTGAGGTTTCTATGATGATTTTAAGTATTTTATTCAAATAAAACAAACAAAAAATCGCCTCAGGAGCCATTTGCGAAAGACCCGATTTCGAGTGCACAGTCACGTATGATGTATTCTATGATATTGCATATTAATATAGACTAGATGGGCTATGCATGTAAGTATTTTCAGATTGAAATTCCAATATTCCTGGAAATTATTGCAAATTTTGTGTTTTTCTTGGTTTCTTAGGATTTAATAATTGTCGCCCATCGATGACGTATGTTGACTAATTTGTTTTTGTTGCTCATAAACATATTTTTTACATCACTCTGAAGTGTTTGCTTTTTATTTGAGGTTCCTATCTTAATTCTAAGTATTTTATTTGATTTTTCTAAAAATCTGCCGTAGGACCTGTTTGCAAAAGGCCGATTTCGAGTGTCCAGTCAAGTATAGTGTAGTCTATGGGTTAGCCTATCAATTCTTAAAGCACGGATTATTTATTTATGGGCAAAGTATGATGCTTTTTCATTTCAAAAAACCTAACCTAACCCAAACCCTAACTTAAGCCTAACCCCAACCTAATCCTAACCCCACCCCAACCAAACCTAACCTAACATTGCGGGGCTGTAACCAGATACTGATCTTACCTACTGAGGCGGTGGATATACAAAAATTCAAACAAATGTTTTTAATAGTTTGCAGAAGTTAATATATATTGCATGATATTCTGCAACCTTAATTCTATTTGACATGTAGGTATTAACCTCAGGAGAAGATGCTACACACACTTATTTGACGCCATGGTGGTTTCAACACTGATGCCTAGAAGAAGGGAGGCAGAGTCTAGGTACATCAGCTGATTGTGGGCAGAGCATAAATATTAATGGCTGCACCCAGACGCTTCCCTTTGACTTGGTATGACCATTGAGTGCAACTGCAAATACTGTACATACAACTTAGGTTAAGGTAAGCCAAAAATTATTTGGGTAAATTTGCATACCTACTGCTCGGACAATATCGATATAAATATGAAGTCGTACATACTATACATAGTGCACTCAACACATCTGTAAAGGTTTCAGGCAGTGCTCACCATTGTTTACCTGGCAAAACATCTTTCAAGTTATGTTAGGTTAATTATGTTATGTTATGTTATGTTAGGTTATGGTTGAGTTACGTTAGGTTATGCTTAGATTAGGTTATGTTGGGTTTGGTTCAGTTAGGTTCGGTTATATAAGGTTTATATATTTTTTACCCAAAAGTTAGGTATTTCACCCTAGATTTTTTTTCCCGGATTGCCATATTATGGTCTTTAACCAAGCAACGGACTTTTTACACCAACGGACAGGGCTCACTCCGCATTAGTCCATTAAATCGACGGTCGACAGTATGTATATATATATATATATATATATATATATATATATATATATATATATATATATATATATATATATATATATATAATATATATATATATATATATATATATATATATATATATATATATAATATATAATATATATATATATATATATATATATATATATATATATATATATATATATATATATACAGTAAGAACGGTCATCTCGCGCATAATTGGTACTGGACTATCGACCGCGAGATGAAAAACCGCGAGATGACCGATATTGAAATACATGTAAATAATATAATTGGCTCTTAGGTAGGGTACATAAGCTTCTTATAACTCCCATTAAACCCTCCAAGAATACAAAATATTTTGCCGAAAATTCACAAATACAAGGTTATACATAATCTGTATGATAATAAACGAGATTGAACACTTTCTGACTATCAATAAGGTTCAAATATTATTCTACTTATGTTATGAGAGTCTGTGACTGGCTTGAGTAGCCTGGCAGTGGTGGGGAGAGGTGGCTACTGTTTACTAGCTCTCTCCTCCACCGTTTGCACATCACCACCATCAACACTGCGTGCAACCATTTCTTTCTTTTCCTGGAGTGTATATTTCCTGAGCTTCACCCCTTGCGATAATCACGCTTCTCTCGTTCACCACGTTTTTCACCACAGTTTCCACCACGATTTCCACCACTACCACTCATAGAACTCATGTTCCTTGTTATTACAGTGTATTGTACTTCCACTAGAACATTTTCACTAGAACACCGAAAGTAAATATGCTCCACAGCACAACAAAATAGCAATATTGTTGTTAATCTAGCTCCTGTCATGACACAACTGACCCAAACCAACTATTCAATTGGCGCGCTGACCTATGCGCATGCGCAAGATGTTCGTTTGGCACCGCTAGATGGCAGAAGGCGGAAAATTTGAAATAGACGCGAGATGCTAAATTCGTGAGACTATATTACGCGAGATGACTGTTCTTACTATATATATATATATATATATATATATATATATATATATATATATATATATATATATATATATATATATATATATACTGTCGACCCTCAATTTAACGGACCCCGATTTAACGGATTTCGGATTTAACGGACTCCGTCTGCTAGCGGACAATCAACCCAGATCCGCACTATAATCCGTTAAATCGTGGGTCGACAGTATATATATATTTCGACCCTCGATTTAAGGGACTAATGCGGAGGGAGCCCTGTCCGTTAGTGTAAAAAGTCCGTTGCTTGATTAAAAGCCATAATATGGCAATCCAGAAAAAATCTAAGATGAAACGCATAACTTTAGGGCAATAAATATAAAAACCTTATATAACCGAACCTAACCGAACCAAACATAACATAACCTAATGTAATCTAACCATAATTTAACATAACATAATCAACCTAACATAATTTGAAAGATGTTTTGCCAGATAAATAATCGTGAGCACTGCCTGAATTCTTCACAGATGTGTTGAGTACACTATGTATAGTATGTACGACTTCATATTTATATCGATATCGTCCGAGCAGTTATGCAGTTATGCAGATTTACTCGAATACTTTTTGGCTTACCTTAACCTAAGTTGTATGTACAGTATTTACAGTTGCACTCAATGGTTACTCCGAGTCAAAGGGAAGCGTCTGGGTTCTTTATGCTGCACCCATAATCAGCTGATGCACAATCAGCTGATTCCTCCTTCTATAAGGCATCAGTGTTGAAACCACCATAGAGTCTAATAAATGTGTATAGCATCTTCTCCCGAGGTTAATACTTAGAATCAAGATGCAGAATATCATGCAATATTGTAGTGTAGCTTCAAGGCGTCCGGGACAGTGAAACAATATGCTGCAACCTGGTTTATTCTATATGTTCCAACCTGTAGGACCGGGACCACATTAGCACTAAACATGATAATCACAATTACCCAAAACCACCGAACAGTACCTAGGTAGTCAACAAACACTAGTGGTATCAATACCTAAACCATATCACCTGATTTATACCCCATATAAAATGTCCTTGTAAGAAGTCACAGTAAACAAAAGCTGAAACAGTAACTCCACCACAGCACAGTGTAAATAACAATAAGTCATCGAACTTGTAAAGGGCTTAATGATCACTAAATAAATAATAAATAATAAATAAACACGAGATGCACAAAACTCACAACATTGCCGCCGCCAGCTGTACCCGGGTAGCCTTGAACACTGATAGATAAATCCAGGGGGTAATAGATCTGGAGCGCAGCCAGAGTGTGTCCCACACAAGTGATAATTGATAAGTGCTCCGGCGTCCTCAAGACCCGCTCCACTACAGCTGGCGCTTATACTCCGAACCTGCCACCAAACTCTTCCAAAGAAAGTCCCTAAGTACTACAAATTTATACCCTAGATACAAAAGTACATTTACGTTTTACACAGTAATTTAGTATAACCCAAAATATATACATGACACCAATAGAAAGCTGTTAAACCAAAAAATAAACCCTAACACAATTTCGGTCGAAAACATTGGAACAACCCGAGGTGAACATATTAGAAAATGGGAACTTAAACGAGCCATTAAAGTAGTAATAATAATATGATGCCAGCATCGTGTTACAAATATATATCAACCTCTGGAAAGTATCGAAAAAATTTTTTTTTTTTTTTTTTGTAAGCCCACCGCCTCAGTAGGTAAAACCAATATCCGGTTACAGCCCCGCAATGTTAGATTAGGTTGAATTGGTGTTGGGTTAGGTTAGGGTTAGGGTTAGGGTTAGGGTAGGTTTCTCGAAATGAAAAAGCATCATACTTTGCACAGAAATAAATAGTCCGTGCCTAAAAATAAGTAGGGTAACCTTATCTAACCTAACCTAGCTACGCACACTTATTAGACGCCATGGTGGTATCAACACTGATGTCTAGAAGGAGGAGGGAGGTGGAGCCTAGGTACCATAGCCGCCCAAACCACAAGGTGTTAATTCCTTAATCCCTTAGCAACCTCCCTCCCTCCCTCCTTCCGTTTCCTCCTCGATTTATCTCTTATTTTGTTCTCTCTCTCTCTCTCTCTCTCTCTCTCTCTCTCTCTCTCTCTCTCTCTCTCTCTCTCTCTCTCTCTCTTCTCTCTCTCTCTCTCTCTCTCTCTCTCTCTCTCTCTCTCTCTCTCTCTCTCTCTCTCTCTCTCTCTCTCTCTCTCAAGCTCAATAATTATATAATTTCCTTGTTGAAAATGTGGACCAAAATAAATTTATAATACATATTTAAGATATACAAATTAGTGTGTGTGTGTGTGTGTGTGTGTGTGTGTGTGTGTGTGTGTGTGTGTGTGTGTGTGTGTGTGTGTGTGTGTGTGTGTGTGTGTGTGTGTCCATCTTTTAAATAAAAAATTATGTTCGAATTATGCAGAGAGAGAGAGAGAGAGAGAGAGAGAGAGAGAGAGAGAGAGAGAGAGAGAGAGAGAGAGAGAGAGAGAGAGAGAGAGAGAGAGAGAGAGAGAGAGAGAGAGAGAGAGAGAGAGAGAGAGAGAGAGAGAGAGAGAGAGAGAGAGAGAGAGAGAGAGAGAGAGAGAGAGAGAGAGAGAGAGAGAGAAAAAAAAAAAAGAGGGAACAAAAAAAAAGAGCAACAGATAGAGAAAAAAAAAGATAGACCGATAGATACAGATAGATAGATAGATAGATAGATAGTGAGATAGAGAGAGAGAGAATACAGAGAGAATAAAGAGAGAGAGAGAGAGAGAGAGAGAGAGAGAGAGAGAGAGAGAGAGAGAGAGAGAGAGAGAGAGAGAGAGAGAGAGAGAGAGAGAGAACAAAATGAGACAGAAACAAAGAGATAAAGCGAGATGGAAAAGAAGGGAAGGAAGGGAGGGAGGTAGGTAGGTCGCTATGGGATTAAGGAATTCACACCTTGTGACTTGGGTGTCCAGGAGGCGGTGGCGGCTATAGTACATCAGTTGATTGTGGGCGCAGCATAATGATTAAAGGCTGCACCCAGACGCTTCCCTTTGACTCGGAGTAACCATTGAGTGCAACTTTAAATACTGTACATACAACTTAGGTTAAGGTAAGCCATAGACTACACTATACTTGACTGGACACTGGAAATCGGACCTTTTGCAAACAGGCCCTACGGCAGATTTTTAGAAAAATCAAATCAAATACTTAGAATTAAGATAAAAACCTCAAATAAAAAGCAAACACCTCAGAGTGATGTAAAGAATATTTTTGTGAGCAACAAAAACAAATTAGTCAACATACGTCATCGGTGGGCGACAATTATTAAATCCTAAGAAACCAAGAAAACCACAAAATTTGCAATAATTTCCAGAAATATTGGAATTTCAATCTGAAAACACTTACATGCATAGCCCATGTAGTCTATATTAATATGCAATAGCATAGAATACACCATACGTGACTGTGCACTCGAAATCGGGTCTTTCGCAAATGGGTTCTGAGGCGATTTTTTGTTTGTTTTATTTGAATAAAATACTTAAAATCATCATAGAAACCTCAAACAAAAAGCAAACACCTCAGAGTAATGTGAAGAATATGTTTATGAGCAACAAAAACAAATTAGTCAACATACGTTATCGGTGGGCGACAATTATTAAATCCTAAGACATCAATAAAAACACCATATTTGCAATAATTTCCAGGAATATTGGAATTTTAAACGGAAAACGTATACATACATAGCCAGTGTAGTCTATACTAATATACATGCATGCTTGAAATAAGATTTGAAACTATTTCCAAATATTCTGTTTGTTTTCTACGTTTTCACTGAGCATGGCAGGATACACAACACCTTAGTGTTGAGAGAGTAATTGTAAAATATAACCAAAACTTGAACACAACCCCCTAAGTCACTCGTAATCAATTCACTCACACTCATACTTCATTCATACTTTCATATACCCATAAATAACATCAAGAAGAAAAAAACGTAACATTCCTGATCAACTTACGATGTTTGCTGAGTGTCATCGAGAGAGCGTTTCTCAGAGACAGTGTAAAATAACTCCATTGTAATTCCTTATTGGTGATGGTCTCTAGTCAGCTTGTTGGTTTCATTGCCTCCTCCTCCTCCTATTCTATCTAGCAATGTTCTTTCCAATGATCTTATCACCATACATCACTTTCCCGGCGTACGTACTTTTCCTTTTATCCTGCCATGCAAAGTGAAAACGTAGAAAACAAACAAAATATTTGGAAATAGTTTCAAATCTTATTTCAAGCATGATTCAGAGTATACTATAGAAGCTGATGAAGCTACGGTCACACTAGGTTTTGCTAACGCTAGCCTGGCTTCCGTTTTCCCTGGATTTAGAGCGATACGACTACCAGTCTGGTCACACACATAGAAGAGCTAAACTTGTGGAATCAGCTGATCATAACAACAACACAAGCCGTTATGGAGGAAGCACTTCTCTTCTTCTTCTTCTGCTCATGAACATTTTCCATGAGACTTATAATAGCGTCATGGGACCAATGAATTGAACTATTTATGTTGTTGACCTTTGTAAAGGATTGTTTTGGTCTTCTTCTTCTTCTTCTTGTGACCTCTTTCGCCTTTTGCCTTTCGCGCCACGAATTGTTGTGAAAAATTCATTCCCAAGCCGATATAACGATTATATGACATTTGATTACAATCAAATCATATTCAGGAATGGTGATTTCATATGTGATGTTTTATTTCAGAAATTATTGCGAATTTGCTAGAAATTTTTGCTATAAACAATATGCTTTATACACAACTCCCACACGATTTTTCACTCAAACTTGTAATCTTTATGTTAATTTCCTATTTGCAAAAGTTGTAAAATCATTTCTTATATTCAGCCATGGTTCAGCAATCATTCCTGATTATAAAGACATGAAATACAATGTCTTAAGTAGAATATGAACTGATATATGAAATATTATCTGTCATCACTCATTGCAGCGGAATCTATAGGACCGAAATGTAATATCGTCTGTCAGCGATTGTCGCGAGTGTCCAGTCAAGTATAGTGTAGTCTATGATACCGCGGCTTAGCTACCCTATATCAGAGCTTATATGACCATACCTGTACGTAGGACAGACGAAGATCGAGTGAATCTATGCGGTTCCGCTCGTCCCCAGCTAAGCAACAGAGTTGCCATATACCGATATTTATAATTAACTTCCTAATAATTATTACTATACCCTAATTTCCCCTGACATTTCATTCATTTTCCCAAATTTCTATTTTAATTAGAATGATAACTACAACACCCTTCATTTTCAATTATTCTTCCTCTACGGAATAAATATCAAAATTTCAACATCTAAGAATTTATGCGTCCTGCTCATATCCACCCATTACTGAAACCTATAAAATCTTCCATATGTTATGCTAAAGTTACTACTCTTCCTTTTTCTATTCCACCGTAAGTAAAGAAAAAAAAGAAAGGATCACGAAATGTAGGTTATTGAATAATAGAAGGAGTTGAAATAGTTGATTTCACGATAATTTCCCCTCCTATTCTAACAAATGGGTTTTTCCAACACTTTACTTAAGGAAATTCAAGTCACACTTCCAGAGAAAAAACAATAATTACCTCGTCTCAATTTTCGCTACCTAAATATTTAGCTAACGATAGTTCTTAATTAAGATTAATAATAATACCTTAATTTCTTTTTTTCTCCTTCCACTATGTGAGTTTCAACACTGGGGGAAGGGGGGAAATTGACTTACTTCATGATTCATGAAGTACTAGAAAAAAAGAGTGTTACAACAGCCTCCACATTTATTTATTTACAGATAACTGTGGCTGTCATTTGTGCAGCTACAAAACCTGTTGCCCTGTAATTGCAGAGACCTAACCCTGTTTTTATAAGAAATTTACTGCAACATCAACGTGCATTCTAAGAGACTGCATCTGCTTGCTCACATGCTCAATTTGGCACAACAATGATAACAAGAAAAAATAAACAAACCATAGAAATATATCGATAAAATTGACAATAATAGAAATGAGAATAAAAATAATAAAAGAAAAACAGATAGAAAGAATGAAAGAAAAAAAAGAAAGAAAGAAAATAAGTAACGGAACAGCAAACAAATACAACTTGCAAGACAATAATAATAAAAAAAAAGAAAGGAAATCATACAAACACAACTGACTCAAAAAAATAAAAAAATAAATAAATTCTCTCTCTCTCCTCTCTCTCTCTCTCTCCTCTCTCTCTCTCTCTCTCTCTCTCTCTCTCTCCTCTCTCTCTCTCTCTCTCTCTCTCTCTCTTCTCTCTCTCTCTCTCTCTCTCTCTCTCTCTCTCTCTCTCTCTCTCTCTCTCTCTCTCTCTCTCTCTCTCTCTCTCTCTCTCTCTCTCTCTCTCTCTCTCTCTCTCTCTCTCTCTCTCTCTCTCTCTCTCTCTCTCTCTCTCTCTCTCTCTCTCTCTCTCTCTCTCTCTCTCTCTCTCTCTCTCTCTCTCTCTCTCTCTCTCTCTCTCTCTCTCTCTCTCTCTCTCTCTCTCTCTCTCTCTCTCTCTCTCTCTCTCTCTCTCTCTCTCTCCCAGCTGACTTTTCTACATTGGTTTGGTGAGCAAAGCCACTAGCATCCTACAATATATAAACAGTCACAACACAGCCGTTGTCCTATTACAAGAAAGTTTAGTGACCGATGCATCCACCATGAGGCTTGGCAGGCACTACCAAGTCTTCTATCAACCCTACCAGCAGGGAGGCTCCCGAGGCCTCGTAACCCTAGTGAGAAAAGACATCCCGGCCACGTTGACAGGAACCCCCATGACTTAGAGGAGCAAGTGGACACTCTATGCATCACACTGCACCTAGGTTGCACATACAAGCTTGATGTATACAATGTGTATTGCCGGCAGAGATCACATCTAGATCTGCTACCTCTATCAGAAGATCCAAACACCAAACCAACATTATTAAGTGGTGACTTTAATGCTCACCACCCACTCCTTGAGCCCTGGGGGAGAGACACCACGAACCAGCGAGGGCGGCACATCACGCAGGTGCTTGACGAGCTCCCGCGGCTGTGCTCCACGGTGAGCCACGACCCACACACATAGCAGGAGGCAGACTGGATCTCACTATAATGGTGAACAGGGACACTCAGGATCTGAACGTGAAAGAAGTCCCGGAGCTTCTGAGTGATCACTGGGCACAAAAAATGTCACTCAGTGTTAATATACATACTGACTCCACAAACACCAAAAAGAAATGGTTGACACACAAGGCAGACTAGAGGATATTCACAATATTCTCAACACCTGGTATGCCGACTATCAAGTCCCGGAGTCGGTGCAACTGTTTGCAAGTGATCTCACAAAAGCCATCCAAGACGCAGCTGATGCATCTATACCAACCAGAGGAAGAAGAAATACAACCCTAACAAGAAATATTGTTGGTACTATAATGACTGAGTTAAACTCCTCACTAGAATGACTCGTCAACTCACCAAGACTTACCAATCTACGAAGAGTGGCGAGGACAGAACAAACTTACAAGAGTGGAACACCTATGCAAAAC
>JAXIVD010008233.1:2500-18056 GCA_036785275.1 Cancer borealis | reverse complement strand
CTGGGTCACGGCAGCACTCCCTCGTTGACCCTAGCAGGACTATATGGTGTATAGCTACCTAGTTCAGGGGATTATTCAATCACCTTTTTATATATTATTGAGAGTGAAAACACTTTTATAGTATATTAACAAAATGAATATGAATGTGAATCTGCATGTGTACTACCGTCACTGTTCATGCATGTTGTATTAGCACAACCTGCTGCCAAGCTGTGTTGAGAGTAACGCCTCATCCACCTGCACTCCACGTGTGCCACTAACACAATGATGCCACACTCACAAACGCAACTCACCATTTTGTGAAGAAAGCAAGAAGAAAACACTTGAATAAGGCGAGAAAGTCTAAAGTTTCTGATGCCTTTCACTCACTCATTAACAATCCCAGTACATAGGTGTAATGACAGAGCCTTGCATCATCATCATCACAGCTGCAGATAAATGTGAATGACACAACCATTGCTTGTACTTGTAACATGGAAACATCAGATTGGATCAAGTACATAACATCAACTTACAACTTACAACTTACTTACAACTACATATCATCAACATACATATCCTTCTACAACTTACCATCCATCAGGTTGTAGAAACAACATTCTCTCTCTCTCTCTCTCCTCTCTCTCTCTCTCTCTCTCTCTCTCTCTCTCTCTCTCTCTCTCTCTCTCTCTCTCTCTCTCTCTCTCTCTCTCTTTCTCTTCTCTCTTTCTCTCTCTCTTCTCTCTCTCTCTCTCTCTCTCTCTCTCTCTCTCTCTCTCTCTCTCTCTCTCTCTCTCTCTCTCTCTCTCTCTCTCAAGTGTTGCTTACCAACAGTGTCTTCTGGTCATGCATTGACTAGAAATATAAATAACTTGAAATTAAACTTTCAACTTAGCTGAAGATATAGTTTTTGTTGCACATTTTGAAGGTATCCATCTGTTACACTTTTTGTACAACTGTTTACTCGAGGAACATTAAAAGTGAATTGTTTGCATGTACTCTATAAAGCCAAAGTACAATTAGAAGAGTCTAGTTGTTAGGTGAAGGTAGTGGTGTGTGTGTGATCTGTGATTGGTGATATATATTAAACATTCGGAATTTCATTTTTAAATATATTACATTTACTTGTATTTATTAAATTTATTATTTAAATTTAAATTTATTCAAGTACTTATGATCGTGATAATTAGCATGTGGTCAGCAGATCATTACTACGTGTGGTGGTGACGAAAAAAGTAGTTTTATTTTATATACAACTGTTGTAATATCATATAAGTAATATGTGTTTGTGTGAAAAGTAAATAACTTTAAAGTATTGTTAATTTGTTGCTCTGGATCGTTGCATTATTGATGAGAAATGTGGTTTCATTTTAATTTGCAATGTGTTATTGTGTCATGGAGTAGACAGCTTTGTACAGTCAGCAAAAAAAAAGAAAATAATAATAAATGAATAAATAAATTAACTTTTTCACGGTGGAGATGATGAATTTGGTTCCTTGATGAACACACAATAAAAATAAAGCTTTAGTAGATGCAGTCCAATTGTTATGAAACACTTCACACCATTTGAACACGATATCTTCCATCATGTTCTTCTACAGTCCAAGATGCCTTCCCTGTGTCCATAGTTTTGAATGCAAGATGTCTTGATATTAAGTTATGTTCTGTCCACCAGATCTTCAACTACACAAGTTCAACTCAACAGTACAACAATAAATGGTGTTGTGAGTGTGATGTCATCCCACAACTGAGCTGACTCAATGTTTTACAAAACACCACTTTCTTGAAGGAGCCGTGCACTGCAAGCAGGCAGCTTGATGCCTCTGGCTTTACGCTTACCTCACACTTTTCAAACCAAAACTCAATTTACAAACACAAGCCTTATTAAACACAAGGACGAAAGTGATATTTTTTGCTGATTGTACCTGTACATGGGTTGGGAAATAAAAGGTATATATATATAAAGGAAATTATTAACTGTTCCTCCTTAGAAGAGGGAGTCGGGTGGCTCTGTGGTTCAGTGGTCAGCTCGTGACCTGGAGGTGAGTTCCATCCTGGGTCACGGCAGCTGCTTGGGGAGAGAGGCAGCATCCCCTCGTTAACCCTAGCACTACTCTATAGTGTATAGATGACTAGTTCAAGGCAATTATTCAATCACCTTTAATCATTATTAGAATATCTTATGTAGGTTAGAAATCTGTAATTAAAGGTGCACTTTGTAGTGGCATTGAACTTATGTCTCAGTAATGAAGCTTTAGTCACGCCCTTCAAGGTAACATTGAGCAAACACTCGCTGAACCGAATGTCTTTTTGTTTCCAATGAGACATAGTTTACGTCACACACACACACACACACACACACACACACACACACACACATGAACGTGTGGTGTGTGTACACAAACATTTAGTTAACAAAAGTTCTACAACACTCTTTCCAAAGTGAAAGGGTGTCATCCCGGCAGGATGGATCCGCCCCACACATACATGGTGAGACTGTTGCAACCCTTCCTCTAAACTTGTCTTGTCACCACAGTCCTGTGCTTTGACTAATAATTCACCTTAACTACCCACAAGTTGGTGGTGTCTCACATGCGTGATTCGAGCTGTTTCACTCATTCCATTCCCGCGTTCGGTTCACCAGCGTCCGCGTTGCTGTTTTTTTCAAGAGTAATACAATCATCATCATGATAGGTGACGGTACACTAAGTCCCACCTAAACAATGCGTCACCTACGTCTCCGTGAGTACAGTCACAGCTTTGAAAAGACACAAGCTCAGGTTTGCAGCAGAAGCCAGCGTCAAGTGCAAGTATTAGGAGGAAACCACGCCATAACCGAGTCGTGTGCAGTGTGCAGTGAGGCCCGGCAGTGGCGGGGGAAGGAGGCACGCTGCCTTGCCCTGCCCTGCCCTGCCCTGCCCTGCCCTGCCCTGCTCACTCTACTCTTAACACAACCCACTATATTACAGATTCAACAATTACCCGGGAGTAAGGATCTGTATATAATCCTTGCCCGGGACTGAGTGGGAGCCGCTGAGGCCTGGCAGGTGGCGGCAGGAGTACTGAGAACACTGTTGTTGTGATCACGTCATTCCCCACCAGTTTGACTCCCAACTGAAGATTAGCAAACACTTATCCTCGTAGACCGTAGTGTAGCGGCGTCCCCTCGGTGTTCTGAAGTGCCTTGGTGTTTGTGGGTGTGGGTAAGGTAGTGTGAAGTGGTGATGGTAGCACCAACACTGTGTTAGTGTGTAATCAAGGCTGCATACTAATACTGTTGCATTACAGACGCCATCACATTCTCCTTAATGGTGCCAAGGCCTTGTGTTGCTGCATTACTTTGTGCAATCATAACTTAGATCGCCTTTAAGTTACTCCATTAGTGAATACAATAATCAAATTATTTGAAAGAAACGTGGTAAATCTGCATAACTACTGCTCGGACGATATTGATATAAACATGAAGTGGTACATAGTGTTACGAATGTGTGGTTCGGTTGCTCGATCCAGGTGTGTGTGTGTGTGTGTGTGTGTGTGTGTGGGTGTGTGGGCTCATGCCAGGGCAAAAATGCCACATGTGTTAAAGTTTGTATCCTTTGTTAATAAAAATAATGATATTCCATTCTTCGTAAAAAGGAGAGTTTTTGAGGCAGCTTTGATGTCATCACTCTTGTATGGATGCGAATCCTGGATTGGAGCAGATCTTAAGCCAATGATTAAACTTTACAATTGGTGTTTAAAGAAGTTGCTTGGTGTAAGAAAATCAACCTGTAATGACGTGTGCTATGTGGAGTCCGGATATTTGCCTTTACCTGATATAGTGAGAAATAAACAACACAAATTCATAAATGTAATGTGGCAAGAGAGATCACAGCTCGTGGATGACCCACTGATGTATGCCTTAAATTTTACTGTTAACACTAACACTGTAACAGGTAGAACAATTAATTATATGATTACACAAAATGTACCTGAACGGAGTATTGCACTGCAATATGTTAAAGACAACCTATCAAATAGTATTTCCTCCAGACTTGTGACTTACATGAGTATTAATCCTGACTTAGAGCTTCATTATGTATACAAGGAACGACACACAATAAATGAGACGCACAGACTATCGTTCACCAAATTTCGAACTAGTGGCCATAGCCTGGCCTGCGAGACTGGTCGGTGGAACAGGCGGGGTCGTGGCCGCTTGCCACTGGAGGAGAGACTTTGCCGCTGTGGAGCTATTCAAACAGAGGTTCATGTCGTGCAATACTGTCCTCTTACTCATGATATTAGACAGCCATACCAATTCTGTCAGATGCAGGAGCTGTTTTCTGATATTTGTCAACCTGTGATGGCGTGCAAGATAATTCATGAAATTTTGTCCGTGTATGCGTAGTGATGAGGTACCAGTGTAAATTATTTTTTTCGAGTATGTAGTTTTCTTTGGTTTATGATTGTGGACTTCAGTAGAAGCAATGTCATAGTAAAAGTATTAATTATGTTGTAATTGAATTTATTATTATATGTTTATTGTATGTATAAGATGCTGTGTTCAATAAATCTATCTATCTATCTATCTATCTGTGTTGTATGAGTGTATTGTTATGAAGTGCTAGTTGTGTGTGTTGTTTGGAGTGGTTCGGTTGTTCGGTCCGGGTTCGTGTGTGTGTACGTGTGTGTTTGGAGATGAGGTGGTGAGGTAGCTGCACTGGGTGAGTTAGTCAGGGCTGGACACCCAAACCCCTCGCACTACCTTTCCTCCCCACCTGCCACAACAAGCTGGATTTTGTGTGTCGAGAGACTGTGACTTGTTATGTCCCTTGTGACTGTTCCTCCCGTGCCACGTGTAAATTGAATAAACGCTGTGTTCTGGCAAAGGCATCTCCGGTGTGTCCGTTCCTTCCCCATTACCCCAGCTGTGGTCGCCAGAGGAGGCCTTCTACGGCTCGCTGCAGTACGCTCTCGCCGTCCCTGCGTGTTGAGTTGTGTGCTACTCCCCGACGCCTTCTTACCTGCCGCAGGCGTGAGGCTACGCCGGTGTGACAGGCGGAGAGGGCGTAACAATACTATACATAGTGTACTTAAATAAATAACGTACTTCTGAACCAGCCTCAGCCCCCCCCCCCCCCCCCCCCCCCCCCCGGGCACCACACTGGTGGCTTAAGCGGTGGGATTCAAAGTGTTTTGAGCACTGCCTAACATTACCACAACAAGGGAGAATGTGGAAAATTTCAGTGGTGGGTCATAGTCAAATTCCAAACAAGTTAGTAGTGGAAAATACAGAAATAAGAATATTCCGAGCACCTGGAGGTAGAACAGACAATTTTAATAATGATACCCGAATGAATGAAGTGCTAAACTGGGAACATGACCTATGTATACTTTGGATAGGCAGTAATGATATTGACCAGGAATCAAATCCTAAAGACATTGTAGAGAACATTAGCCAAATAATAGAGTCTATTGAACAAGACTGCCAAGCAGTAGTATGGGTATGCTTAATAGAACCCAGATTCTACCCCAATGAAGAATTCATGTCCCATCAGGATTATAGGAAAGTACAAAGGGCCATAAATAAAAAATTACAAAAACACCTGCCCAATCAATAAATCCATTTCAACAGTGAGTTCTGGGTAGAGAATCTATCCGAGGATGGAATTCATTGGAATCAAGAAGGTAAACAAAGGGTAAAAAGCAAACTCAGAAAAACCATAAGAAATTTCATGGATGGGGAAGAGTCAGATTAGATCATAAAGTAGCCTAGATTAAGGTACAAACTGACCCAGCATCCCTAGCCAAAATGGAGTATGAAGAAAGAGAAGGGGAGACAGTAGAAGGCAGTTGGAATCTTGAAAACTCCAAAATCATGAGAGGGGAAATCGAAGAATTAAAGAATGTGGTACGTCAACAGGCCGCGGTGATAGAGAGAATAGGGAGTCGCGTCATCAAACAGGAAGAGACCCTTGCCTCACCTGTAGTTAGTCGCCCCCCTGTAACCAAACCGAGAGACATCCCCATACTCGAACTAAACCACCTGGAGGGCCTAGAGGCTTCAACACGCCTCCAAATGTTTATTGAATTAATAGAACAGGCCACACCCGAGGATGCCTCCCGAATCCAAGTCGCCAAAAGCAAGTTAGGATCAGAAATAGTCATGCTCATACATAACCACCAACGAAAACAGCCGAACCTTTCATGGAGTAATTTTTGTCAGCTATTAAAAGATGAGTTTGCTGTAGATGTGAATCTAGACCGAGCGTGGCAGGATTTAGAAAATGAATTTTGTGACTGGGGAGAGAACCCACAAGTCTTTTGTAATAGAACCATTTGCAAATACGCCACTTTAGAGTCTAAATTTCCAAATGAAAAATTCCCTGATAGAAACAAATACCTAAAACGAAAGGTATGGCAAGGTCTACCACAAGATCTCAAAGATAAATTGGAAGGTTTCTTAGATGAAGCCTACCCCCTAAATAAATTCCTGGACAGAGTTGAGTACCAAAGACAACTTTTCTTGGAAACACAAACCCCATCGGTACAGCAGGTGTCCAGAGAAAATGAAAAGTCAGTAAGACCAAAAGTCACCCAACCCCTAACTTCTGCCCCAGCCCCCTCCCCAGAGTCAGAAAGCAAGTCCGAGATAGAAGATCTCAAGGAACAGATGAAGGCCCTGACAACTCAATTAAGCCAGCTTAAATCAATTAACCCACCCAGTCAATACCATCAGTATCAGTCCCTTACTCCTTCTGGACGGTCATGGTCCTCCCCAAGGCCCAAAGTATTCTGCCCTTATTGTCGTTCCCACACTCACAACCTGAGAGAATGTGCCTCAGCTCCCCACGATGGGTCGTGCTTTGACTGCCGACGCATGAATTGCAGAAGGGGAAATGCCAATTGCCCAGGGAGAATTAACCAGAATCATAGCTGACTAACTCAGGCCCCCGCCTCTCCTATAATTCAACTATCAGTAAACAATAAATTAGTGTCAGCTTTGGTAGATACTGGTAGTAGTTACACTTTAATGAAAGAATCCACCAGAAGTAAATTAGGTTGTGAACTCCACCAGAAAAGAAAATTCCCTTGTCTCCAAGGAGTAACAGGAACACCCCTCAGAATACTAGGTTCAGTGTTAGTGGAAGTAGGTATTGGGCTGCAAACGGTAGTAAAGAAATGGGTCCCAGTGGTTCCAAACAGCTATTTGCAAGCAGACATGTTGCTGGGAACTGACATCCTATTCCATTCCTCATTCATATGGGATCCTGAGAAGAAGTTATTTCATTGGGGAAAGGCTCCTTATGCCGTCCACCAAATTCGACCCCGGAAAAGTGCAGTCCGTAATGTAACTCAACTTCCTCCCCAGTAATATCATTAAAACTTGAGAACCAATTGCATAATCCCAAAGAAATTCGGCTAGATCCATATCAAACCAAATTCATTCCCCTAACGGTTGCAGATGAAACTGGTACCACCCTCATAGTACACCCACAAGGAAAACCCTCCAGTAACTGTCACCCCTTTTGTGTTAACGTAAATGATGATCAAACTATTCCCTGCCCAGTAACTAACAACACCAAAGTACCCAAAATTTTTAAAATAGACACCCTTTTTGGCTGGTATGAGAAGGGCGAAGTAAATTCACCTTCAGTACATCACATTCAAAATGACCTCCTTCCCCATTCCGACCAACCTAGTATTCCTGGAGGACGTAAAGAAAAGTTAAATCACCTATTATCTAAATTACCCATGTCCCATTTAAGGAAAACACAAAAAGCAGAATTAAATAAAGTCATCTTAGCCCATGATCAGCTATTTTTGCTGGAAGAGGGAGAATTGGGAACCCTTAATGTCCCCCCTGTGGAGGTTCAGTTGACAGATGACAGTCCTGTGAGGGCCCCTATGTACCGGTATCCTGAAGCCTCAAAGGAAATAATTAGCCAAATGCTAGAAGATATGGAAGCCCGGGAAATTATAGAAAAATCGACTGCTGCATGGCTCAGCCCGATTGTATTAGTAAGCAAATCAGATGGCTCTAAGAGGATGTGTCTCGATTACAGGAAAGTAAATACTCACTTAGCCACTGACATTTATCCTATCCCAAGGTTGGACGAATTAGTCGAGCAAGTCTCGGGCCAGGCTTTCTATACCACCCTGGATCTTAAGGAAGCCTACTTCCAAGTTACCATCAAAGACAGTTCTCGAGACATTACCACCTTTAGTGATGGAATATCATTATATCGCTTCCGCAGACTCCCGTTTGGATTGTCCTGCTCGCCAGCCATCTTCTCTCGACAAATGGCCTCAATCTTAACCCCTTTATTGAAGGAGGGATGGGTTAGAAATTATCTGGATGACATAATCTTGTGGGCCCCTGATTTTTCCACCATGTTAACTAGAGTCCAAAAGATCTTTCAGACCCTAGAGGAAAGTGGCATCAAATTAAATTTGAGCAAATGCACTTTTGGAGAGGCAGAAGTAAAATTTTTGGGCCATTTGGTCTCTAAAGGAGGATGTAAACCTGACCCTAAAAATGTCGAAGCCATCAAAAAAATGCCTCCTCCCAACACAGTTAAAGGAGTCAGACGATACTTAGGAATGTGTTCTTTCTATCGTAAACACATCCAAAATTTTGCCAAATTAGCAGCCCCCCTAAACAACCTCACAAAAAAGAATACTAAATTTAATTGGACAAAAGAATGCCAACACTCCTTTACCACCCTAAAACAAATACGCAGTGATGCCCCAGTGTTAGTTAAGGCAGAATTAACACAACCATTTATAGTCACCACGGATGCTAGCAACACTCATGTTGGAGGTGTCCTAAGCCAGATTCAAGCAGATGGAAGCAACAAGCCCATCGGTTCTAGGAGTATTGTTAACATGCAGAAATTTCCATCATTATTTATGGGGAACAAAATTTAGCATTTTTACTGACCACCAACCATTAACTAGTATTTTCAAGAGGAAAACCAAAAGCCCCCGAATGAGCAGGTGGATACTGGAAATGAGGGAATATACTTACGACATTAAGTATCTAAAAGGGAAACAAAATGTGGTGGCTGACAGTTTGTCAAGGCCAGTAAGAGTAGTTCGTCAGATAACCGAGCCCAGAAATTATTTAGGACTAAGTCTAACAGCCATAGCCGAAGCCCAAAGAGAAGATGAGAGATGGAAAGAACTAGCAGAATATTTAGAAGGGGGAAAACTACCTACAAAATTATACCCTAAAGTCATCTTAGATCAGTTTGTGGTAGAAGGAAAAGTCTTGTATTTTATTAAGGAAAAAGTATATGGCACCCTTCACTATTGCTTGGTAGTTCCTCAACCACTCAAACAGAAAGCTTTAGAATTTGCCCATGTAGTTTCTGGACATTTCGGGCAAAAGAAAACAATAGCCAAGGCAGAAGAATTTTTCTATTGGGCCAACCTGAAATCTGAAGTTAACCAGTATGTAAAAAATTGCCTCACTTGCCAACAGTTTAAGGGTACCACAGGATTGCAACAGAAATGGCAAGAATTACTATCAGTATCACAACCATTAGAAAGATTAGGCATTGACCTTACTGATATGACCGCAGGGACACATGGTTATCGATATGTCTTAACAGTAGTGGATCATTTCAGTAGGTTCGTGAAATTATACCCACTTAAAACAAAACACACACACACACTGTCGTGGAGAGCATGGAGCAGTACCTCGCAGACTTCGGCACCCCCCAGTCTGTGGTCCACGACAACGGGTTGGAGTTTGTGTCCCGGCAGTTCCAAGATCTCTGCCGGGGGCATCGGATTGCCAACTGCCATACAACCCCATATCATCCCCGAGGGAACAGCACCACGGAGAGGCTCCATTCGTCCCTCAAGACGGTACTGGCTATCCTATGTGCAGGGTACCCACTCAAGTGGCCGCAGTATCTGGCGTCCTGCCAGACAGTACTCAACCATGCTGTGCACTCTTCAACGGCCGTCCAGCCTTTCTTCGCCTTCTTCGGACGCCATGCCCCTCGTCAAGTGGATTCCCCCCTCCCCAGTATTGCAGGAGACCCCGAAGGACTAGAGGTGGCTAAGGAGGTGATCAAACAGACCCATCTCAAACAGACACGACGGTACCGGGAAGTGGCGAACAGGAAAAGAACTAACCAAGCCGTCAGTGTTGGACAATTGGTGTGGGTCAGAAAGGAAGTGACACTGCCAGGTACTAGCAGGAAACTGAACCCTAAGTGGACCGGTCCCTACAAGACTATAGAAATCATTAGGGATGGTGGTGCTTACCTGCTAGAGAACGTCTTTACCAGACAAAAGGTGCAAAGGGCGGTTGAGAAAGTGAAGCCGTATGTGGGTACCGAGGAATGGTTATTAGCCCCCTTGGAAGTGCCGTGTGCCAAGGAAGACAATGAAGAACCAATGCCTCCACGGCTTAGGAAAAAACCTTGAAGATATATCGAGGAGTGTTAGGTACAGTGGTTGGGCAGAAACAACCCCAAAGACTATGCCACCATGGGTATTAATTTTAAGATATAAAGGTACAGGTTTGGACAATTAGTGGTGCTAAGTTGCAATCCCCTTGGAGGTATGTTGTTGGTGAATCGACCCAGGTGTGACAGGTCGATAGACTATCCACCTTAATTCCCCCGGGCCTAGTATGAGCCCTGAAGGAGTGGTGAACTTTTGAAGTAGAAGATAAGTTCACAGGATTGTGTGTAGTTAACACAATGGACTAGTTCAGGAAGCTGTAGGCCACTTTAACGTGAGGGAATCACACCTGGTAGTAGTGTGATTAGGCCTCTAAGCTACAGTCTGCCGGTGTTAGGAGGTGGAGGAGACATCAGGACGTAGCCTAAGCTCTGTCAAATGCTTCCTGTATGACCACTTGCTGCGGAAACGAATGAAGGGTGATTGAATGCGAATGTTGTGAGCAAATGAAGATGAATGACTGAGAATTTATGTTATTGTTTGTTTTGGTGTGAAAGTCAAGGGTTGGAAGGCTCAACTTAGCTACCGAGTGTCCGGGATCTTGTACAGTTGACGAGATCATCCATACTTCTCTCATGAGTATGTGGACTGGGGTGTGCCCTACAATAATCTGAACTACAGCCAAGTAGCAGCAGTAGCCAGGCAATTGGTTTCTCAGGAACCACATATTACGTTGCCAGTGTTTTAGCCAGGAAGGGCTAAGTAGTGGAGTGGTGGGGAAGGTCGAGTGAATGTTAGACTGATGGAAAACCAAGGTGGGTTGTAGCCTTAGTGACCACTAAACCAGTTCCTAAATTGTAAACCTGTTAGGATGTAATTTTTTTTTATTATTAGTGAGTAAAAACATTTCACCCGGAGGGAAAAGTCGTGTGATGCTTCCAAGTTAATCTCAAATAGGCCTACTGAATGTACCTTTTTTTTGTTATGTTTAGTCTGCCCTTAGATCCTGTATTCCCAAGGGGATACTGCATTATATAAATGTTTTTACTCACACATCATTCATAATTTTATACTATATGTTTATATTAATGTTTATATTAGAATTGTTTCTCCAAACTTTCAAATCCTATGCAGTCAACCCCTCCCACCAGACAGTTTTCTATGGAAAGAAATTAGTATCATAATCTAATCACTATTAATAGTCATTAACTTGTCAAAATGCTCTCCATAGTCTAATATAATTAACCTACTTAGTTATCTTCTCACAAAACTTTGTTAAGAATGACGTAATATTGCATCATGTGAGGCGATCATGCCCCGGGGCCCGTGACGTGCAAAAAGTCACGTAGACAAAAATTTTCCCCTATATATTAATCCAGAGATCAGGTTCAATAGATAGCTAAATGTCACTTATTTAGCGTCAAAATTAATTTCCTATAAACTGATAACTATTTCATGTCTCAATAATCAATTAATAATAAGATCAAAGGAGGAATATCCTCGAAACCCCCCCTTCCCCCTTCTCATCTCCCGCCTTTTTCCCAAAGAGCGTCACTCGGAGCTCAACGTTGATCACGTCCACAGGTGAGTGACATCGCTCTCGAAATCCCTCAATATTTGTGAAATTCAATGCCTCTCACCATTAATATATAATCCATAATCTTCCCCAGTAACCTGACAATATATATAAACCCCTATTGAGATCTATTATAAGTGGATAATACCAATTTCCTTCTCTTAAAGAAGGACAACGTGGTTTCAAAACCGCATGGTCCCCTATTCCCCTACAAAATATTTCATGGTGTACAATATATATTTTTCACGGTAATTTCTATGTTATTGTGACTGTGTATTAACTTCTGAGTTAAGGAAGTGAATTATACTGACTCGGAGCTCAACGTTGATCACGTCCACAGGGAAAGAATGCCTCCACGACAGTTACACCAATTTCTCATTTACTTTCTTTTATTTTGTAGATAAATGAACGGCTAGAAAGCCACTGCCAAATTTCCAAGTTAAGCTTTAGGAAACTATGTGTCACGTAAGACGGTCTGATAGACCCAGCCCATGTATTCAGGAATAGGAATCGCGTATTCCTACTTAGTGAGGAAGAGTTATACTATGTATGCATAAACAGAAACATTGAGATCACCTTACGTTCGGAAATCCCCTGAGAAAAGGTTCTTTAACTGTTCTCAGGCCCAGTTACAAAATTATAACATTTTTAAGGTGATATTTTTCAGGGAAGGGAGTCAAAGGTATAACTTGTAATGAGTAAAGAGTTTGGTATCTCGAGGTGAGATAAGTATTGCCAATTCTGTGTATTTATTTTCTTTTTAAGGAAGGTGATGTTTTTCTGCCATGAGCTATTAAGTTGTCTGATACTATAACTAAGCTGTATTTCTAAGACTCAATGATCAGCCTGTGATATTCAAAGTATACCATAAATAAAGAACCCAAGTAAAATTCTGAGAAAGTGATTCCGTGTTAATACTAACCTCCGTTGGTGTGGGAAATGCTCAACACTCTTGAAAAAGGATATGAAACAAATCCACGAATCCATGTGCCTTATTGAAACTCAGTCCACTCTACCAAATAACTAAATTGTTAAATCAACCCCCCTTTTCTTTTCATTGGTCGCCTATATTTCCCTGGTAGTAATTATTTTCTCTTTCGAATATTTTAACTTCCCTTTAGGAAGAAACTAAATTCCCTGAGAATCCCCTAATTCTCATTAAACCTTTGGGGGTGGTGGCAGCTTTCTTTTCTTAATATTCAGGGAAATATCCAACATCAGGGACCATTAATAATTATAATTAATCAAAGTAAATATCTTTTTAATTACCATGATAGTTCCCCATTAGAAGTTAATTTAATGACAAGGCACCACACTGGTGGTCCTTCAGCAGTGAAGTGAAAGTAAAACAAATTAATTAGGTAAAGAAATTAATCAACCAATAACATCATTTAAATAAATAACGTACTTCTGAACCAGCCTCAGCCCCCCCCCCCCCCCCCCGGGCACCACAAGTGGTAATATTGAACAGTGCAGAGAGTGAAGTGATGTTGTCAGTGATAACATTGAACAGTGCAGAGAGTGAAGTGATGTTGTCAGTGGTAACATTGAACAGTACAGAGAGTGAAGTGATGTTGTCAGTGATAACATTGAACAGTGCAGAGAGTGAAGTGATGTTGTCAGTTGTAACATTGAACAGTGCAGAGAGTGAAGTGATGTCAGTGATAACATTGAACAGTACAGAGAGTGAAGTAATGTTGTCAGTGGTAACATTGAACAGTGCAGAGAGTGAAGTGATGTTGTCAGTGGTAACATTGAACAGTGTAGAGAGTGAAGTGATGTTGTCAGTGGTAACATTAAACAGTACAGAGAGTGAAGTGATGTCAGTGATAACATTGAACAGTACAGAGAGTGAAGTGATGTCAGTGATAACATTGAACAGTACAGAGAGTGAAGTGATGTCAGTGGTAACATTGAACAGTGCAGAGAGTGAAGTGATGTTGTCAGTGGTAACATTGAACAGTGCAGAGAGTGAAGTGATGTCAGTGATAACATTGAACAGTACAGAGAGTGAAGTGATGTCAGTGATAACATTGAAAAGTACAGAGAGTGAAGTGATGTTGTCAGTGGTAACATTGAACAGTGCAGAGAGTGAAGTGATGTTGTCAGTGGTAACATTAAACAGTACAGAGAGTGAAATGATGTTGTCAGTGGTAATATTGAACAGTACAGAGTGAAGTGATGTTGTCAGTGGTAACATTGAACAGTGCAGAGAGTGAAGTGATGTTGTCAGTGATAACATTGAACAGTACAGAACATATCAGTGTGATAAAGAGAGGAAGATGAGTCTGAGGCTGAAATGTCTCCCCGATACTCCGTGTGTTGTGTGCTGCTGAATCATTTCCTTCCTTCTCCTACCACCACCACCATCACCACCATCATCACCATCACCACCACCACCACTACCACCCCCACCACTACCAAAGGTAAGTACATAAGAAGCATGAATTGAAGTACTATTGATTGTACTTATATTTAATGACATTTTGCATCGTACATGTACTCTGATTCTTTGAGTGAGCGGTGAGTACTTAATTGTTGGGATTAGCGTGCAGTGTCACGTCCCAGGCTCTTTACTATCCTCATCAGCTTTGCATCATCTGCAAACAGGTTTATATAGCTACTCAAGCCTTCCTGCATATCATTCACATATATCTGGAACATGATGGGTGCCAGCACTGATCCCTGTGGTACTCCGCTTGTTACTACACTCCACTCTGAATTTGTGTCTCTAGTCACAGTTCTCATTTCTCTATCCTTTAAATAATCTGTCATCCAATCCAGCACTACTCCCTTCACTCCTCCCATATGGTTCATCTTCCACAACAGCCTTTTGTGTGGGACTCTGTCAAACGCTTTCCTGATGTCCAAGTACACTGCATCCACCCAGCCTTCCCTGTCTTGCATTTCATCGATCACTCTCGTATAAAAACTCAGCAAGTTCGTCACACAAGATCTACCTTTTCTAAATCCGAATTGGCTCTCATTTATCACCTTATTCTCTTCCAAATAGCTTACCCATCTTTCCTTGATAACCGTTTCACACAACTTGACCACAACACTAGTCAACGACACAGGTCTATAATTCAGCGGCTCTGTCTTTTTCCCTCCATTATAAATTGGCACAATATTAGCTCGTTTCCATTCTCTTGGTACTTTTCCTTCCTTCAAGGAGCTGCTAATCACATCCCAGATTGGTTCCACCAATTGCTCCCTACATTCTCTTAAAGTCCAGCCCGATACTCCATCCGGTCCCATTGCTTTTCTCACATCCAACTTTTCCAATAGTTTTCCAATTTCCTGTCTTTCCACTCTTACCTCCCGCAGTCCCTCCTGTCTCTCTTCTACAATCGATTCTACAAATTCCTCTTCCACATTAAACACAGATTTAAAACACTCGTTCATAAGTTCAATCGCCTCTTTTGCTGTTTCATAAATCCGACCTTCTCTCTCCAGTTTATCAATGGTCTCCCTGCTCTTCATCTTTCCATTAATGTATCTGTAAAACAACTTAGGTTCTTTCTCACATTTTTGTACTATATCCCTTTCAAAACTTCTCTCTTCCTCTCTCCTTATTGTAACATATTCTTTTCTTTC
>JAXIVD010008232.1:10000-18059 GCA_036785275.1 Cancer borealis | reverse complement strand
CTACTGAATGTACCTTTTTTTTGTTATGTTTAGTCTGCCCTTAGATCCTGTATTCCCAAGGGGATACTGCATTATATAAATGTTTTTACTCACATCATTCATACTTTCATACTATATGTTTATATTAAGGTTTATATTAGGATTGTTTCTCCAAACTTTCAAATCCTATGCAGTCAACCCCTCCCACAAGACAGTTTTCTATAGAAAGAAATTAATATCATAATCTTAACATTATTAATAGTTATTAACTTGTCAAAATGCTCTCCATAGTCTAATATAATTAACCTACTTAGTTATCTTCCCACAAAACTTTGTTAAGGATGACGTAATATTGCATCATGTGAGGCGATCATGCCCCAGGGCCTGTCCCTGAGAAAAGTCACGTAGACAAAAATGTTCCCTTATATAGTAATCCAGAGATCAGGTTCAATAGATATCTAAATGTCACTTATTTAGCGTAAAAATTAATTTCCTATAAACTAATAACTATTTCACGTCTCAATAATCAATTAATAATAAGATCAAAGGAGGAATATCCTCGAAACCCCCCCTTCCCCCTTCTCATCTCCCGCCTTTTTCCCAGACAGCGTCATTCGTGGTTCACCCTTCATTGTGTTCACAGGTGAGTGACATCGCTCTCAAAATCCCTCAATATTTGTGAAATCCAATACCTCTCGCCATTATTATATAGTCCACAATCTTCCCCAGTAGTCTGACAATACATGTAAACTCCTATTGAGATCTATTATAAGTGGATAATATCAATTTCCTTCTCTTAAAGAAGGACAGCGTGGTTTCAAAACCGCATGGCCTCCTGTGTCTCCTGTTCCCCTTCAAAATAATATTTCATGGTGTATAATATATATTTTTCATGGTAATTTCTATGTTATTGTGACTGTGTATTAACTTCTGAGTTAAGGAAGTGAATTATAGATTCGTGGTTCACCCTTCATTTTGTTCGCAGGACTCCACCATCACACCTATACAGTGAACACATTTCCCACTATGTATTTGTTAGTAATGTCAAACCACGGGGTGAATTATGCCCCATCTAAGATATTTTTCTTTGTTGTATAAGGGAACCACGTGGGCTTGTTTTAAGATGTAGTTGTATTAGGTTGGCCAAAGTAATTTTTTTGTTAGTTCTTCAGGGTAGGAAGGAAATTCAATGTTCGTGGAAGATGAATATGTCGGAAATGTTGAACCCAGAAAGTAATGTTTTCACCCTAGTTTAGGAAAAATTCTCTGAGAAAAAGGTTACTTAACCACTCTCAGGTACAGTTACTAAATTCACAACATTTACAGGGTGACATAATTAGGGAAGGGAGTTAAGGGTATAAAGTTTGTTTTAGTGTATGAAAAGAAATTGATATCTCTGAATGAGATAAAGGAAGACCAACTCAGTGTGTACGTTTATGGTCGTTTTCTCTGTTGTAAACAGTTAAGCTTCTGATGCCTTAGTGTATGTTTAAGGTATATTCCATCCCAACTATACAGTAAATAAAGAACTAGTAAATCTAAAGAAGTGATTTCGTATTATAATAACCTCTGTTGGTGTGGTAATGTTAATAGGGAGGTGCTCAACACTCTTGAAAAAGGATATGAAACAAATCCACGAATCCATGTGCCTTATTGAAACTCAGTCCACTCTACCAAATAACTAAATTGTTAAATCAGTTCCCCCTTTCTTTTCATTGGTCGCCTATATTTCCCTGGTAGTAATTATTTTCTCTTTCGAATATTTTAACTTCTCTTTAGGAAGAAATTAAATTCCCTGAGAATCCCCTAATTCTCATTAAACCTTTGGGGGTGATGGCAGCTTTCTTTCCTTAATATCCAGGGAAATATCCAACATCAGGGACCATTAATTAATATAATTAATCAAAGTAAATATCTTTTTAATTGCCATGAGAGTTCCCCATTCGAAGTTAATTTAATGACAAGGCACCACACTGGTGGTCCTTCAGCAGTGAAGTGAAAGTAAAACAAATTAATTAAATAAAGAATAGAAGAACAGAACAACAACTATAATAAATAAATAAATAAAATAACGCCCTCGTCCCCCCCCCGGGCACCACACTGGTGGCAGCGGTGGGATTCAAAGTGTTTTGAGCACTGCCTAACATTACCACAACAAGGGAGAATGTGGAAAATTTCAGTGGTGGGTCATAGTCAAATTCCAAACAAGTTAGTAGTGGAAAATACAGAAATAAGAATATTCCGAGCACCTGGAGGTAGAGCAGACAATTTCAATAATGATACCCGAATGAATGAAGTGCTAAACTGGGAACATGACCTATGTATACTTTGGATAGGCAGTAATGATATTGACCAGGAATCAAATCCTAAAGACATTGTAGAGAACATTAACCAAATAATAGAGTCTATTGAACAAGACTGCCAAGCAGTAGTATGGATATGTTTAATAGAACCCAGATTCTACCCCAATGAAGAATTCATGTCCCATCAGGATTATAGGAAAGTACAAAGGGCCATAAATAAAAAAATTACAAAAACACCTGCCCAATCAACAAATCCATTTCAACAGTGAGTTCTGGGTAGAGAACCTATCAGAGGATGGAATTCATTGGAATCAAGAAGGTAAACAAAGAGTAAAAAGCAAACTCAGAAAAACCATAAGAAATTTCATGGATGGGGAAGAGTCAGATTAGAATAAAGTTAGATTAAGGTACAAACTGACCCAGCATCCCTAGCCAAAATGGATTATGAAGAAAGAGAAGGGGAGACAGTAGAGGGCAGTTGGAATCTTGAAAACTCCAAAATCATGAGAGGGGAAATCGAAGAATTAAAGAATGTGGTACGTCACCAAGCCGCGGTGATAGAGAGAATAGGGAGTCGCGTCATCAAACAGGAAGAGACCCTTGCCTCACCTGTAGTTAGTCGCCCCCCAGTAACCAAACCGAGAGACATCCCCATGCTCGAACTAAACCACCTGGAGGGCCTAGAGGCTTCAACACGCCTCCAAATGTTTATTGAATTAATAGAACAGGCCACACCCGAGGATGCCTCCCGAATCCAAGTCGCCAAAAGCAGGTTAGGATCAGAAATAGTCATGCTCATACATAACCACCAACGAAAACAGCCCAACCTTTCATGGAGTCATTTTTGTCAGCTATTAAAAGATAAGTTTGCTGTAGATGTGAATCTAGACCGAGCGTGGCAGGATTTAGAAAATGAATTTTATGACTGGGGAGAGAGCCCACAAGTCTTTTGTAATAGAACCATTTGCAAATACGCCACTTTAGAGTCTAAATTTCCAAATGAAAAATTCCCTGATAGAAACAAATACCTAAAACGAAAGGTATGGCAAGGTCTACCACGAGATCTCAAAGATAAATTGGAAGGTTTCTTAGATGAAGCCTACCCCCTAAATAAATTCCTGGACAGAGTTGAGTACCAAAGACAACTTTTCTTGGAAACACAAACCCCATCTGTACAGCAGGTGTCCAGAGAAAATGAAAAATCAGTAAGACCAAAAGTCACCCAATCCCTAACTTCTGCCCCAGCCCCCTCCCCAGAGTCAGAAAGCAAGTCCGAGATAGAAGATCTCAAGGAACAGATGAAGGCCCTGACAACTCAATTAAGCCAGCTCAAATCAATTAGCCCACCCAGTCAATACCATCAGTATCAGTCCCTTACTCCTTCTGGACGGTCATGGTCCTCCCCAAAGCCCAAAGTATTCTGCCCTTATTGTCGTTCTCACACTCACAACCTGAGAGAATGTGCCTCAGCTCCCCACGATGGGTCGTGCTTTGACTGCCGACGCATGAATTGCAGAAGGGGAAATGCCAATTGCCCAGGGAGAATTAACCAGAATCATAGCTGACTAACTCAGGCCCCCGCCTCTCCTATAATTCAACTATCAGTAAACAATAAATTAGTGTCAGCTTTGGTAGATACTGGTAGTAGTTATACTTTAATGAAAGAATCCACCAGAAGTAAATTAGGTTGTGAACTCCACCAGAAAAGAAAATTCCCTTGTCTCCAAGGAGTAACAGGAACACCCCTCAGAATACTAGGTTCAGTGTTAGTGGAAATAGGTATTGGGCTGCAAACGGTAGTAAAGAAATGGGTCCCAGTGGTTCCAAACAGCTATTTGCAAGCAGACATGTTGCTGGGAACTGACATCCTATTCCATTCCTCATTCATATGGGATCCTGAGAAGAAGTTATTTCATTGGGGAAAGGCTCCTTATGCCGTCCACCAAATTCGACCCCGGAAAAGTGCAGTCCGTAACGTAACTCAACTTCCTCCCCCAGTAATATCATTAAAACTTGAGAACCAATTGCATAATCCCAAAGAAATTCGGCTAGATCCATATCAAACCAAATTCATTCCCCTAACGGTTGCAGAAGAAACTGGTACCACCCTCATAGTACACCCACAAGGAAAACCCTCCAGTAACTGTCACCCCTTTTGTGTTAACGTAAATGATGATCAAACTATTCCCTGCCCAGTAACTAACAACACCAAAGTACCCAACATTTTTAAAATAGGCACCCTTTTTGGCTGGTATGAGAAGGGCGAAGTAAATTCACCTTCAGTACATCACATTCAAAATGACCTCCTTCCCCATTCCGACCAACCTAGTATTCCTGGAGGACGTAAAGAAAAGTTAAATCACCTATTATCTAAATTACCCATGTCCCATTTAAGGAAAACACAAAAAACAGAATTAAATAAAGTCATCTTAGCCCATGATCAGCTATTTTTGCTGGAAGAGGGAGAATTGGGAACCCTTAATGTCCCCCCTGTGGAGATTCAGTTGACAGATGACAGTCCTGTGAGGGCCCCTATGTACCGGTATCCTGAAGCCTCAAAGGAAATAATTAGCCAAATGCTAGAAGATATGGAAGCCCGGGAAATTATAGAAAAATCGACTGCTGCATGGCTCAGCCCGATTGTATTAGTAAGCAAATCAGATGGCTCTAAGAGGATGTGTCTCGATTACAGAAAAGTAAATACTCACTTAGCCACTGACATTTATCCTCTCCCAAGGTTGGACGAATTAGTCGAGCAAGCCTCGGGCCAGGCTTTCTATACCACCCTGGATCTTAAGGAAGCCTACTTCCAAGTTACCATCAAAGACAGTTCTCGAGACATTACCACCTTTAGTGATGGGATATCATTATATCGCTTCCGCAGACTCCCGTTTGGATTGTCCTGCTCGCCAGCCATCTTCTCTCGACAAATGGCCTCAATCTTAACCCCTTTATTGAAGGAGGGATGGGTTAGAAATTATCTGGATGACATAATCTTGTGGGCCCCTGATTTTTCCACCATGTTAACTAGAGTCCAAAAGATCTTTCAGACCCTAGAGGAAAGTGGCATCAAATTAAATTTGAGCAAATGCACTTTTGGAGAGGCAGAAGTAAAATTTTTGGGCCACTTGGTCTCTAAAGAAGGATGTAAACCTGACCCTAAATATGTCGAAGCCATAAAAAAAATGCCTCCTCCCAGCACAGTTAAAGGAGTCAGACGATACTTAGGAATGTGTTCTTTCTATCGTAAACACATCCAAAATTTTGCCAAATTAGCAGCCCCCCTAAACAACCTCACAAAAAAGAATACTAAATTTAATTGGACAAAAGAATGCCAACACTCCTTTACCACCCTAAAACAAATACTCAGTGATGCCCCAGTGTTAGTTAAGGCAGAATTAACACAACCATTTATAGTCACCACGGATGCTAGCAATACTCATGTTGGAGGTGTCCTCAGCCAGATTCAAGCAGATGGAAGTAACAAGCCCATCGGTTACTTCTCAAAAAAATTAAACCCCACTGAGTCTAGATATTCAGCCACTGATCGAGAAGCCCTAGGAGTAGTGTTAACATGCAGAAATTTTCATCATTATTTATGGGGAACAAAATTTAGCATTTTTACTGACCACCAACCATTAACTAGTATTTTCAAGAGGAAAACCAAAAGCCCCCGAATGAGCAGGTGGATACTGGAAATGAGGGAATATACTTACGACATTAAGTATCTAAAAGGGAAACAAAATGTGGTGGCTGACAGTTTGTCAAGGCCAGTAAGAGTAGTTCGTCAGATAACCGAGCCCAGAAATTATTTAGGACTAAGTCTAACAGCCATAGCCGAAGCCCAAAGAGAAGATGAGAGATGGAAAGAACTAGCAGAATATTTAAAAGGGGGAAAACTACCTACAAAATTATACCCTAAAGTCATCTTAGATCAGTTTGTGGTAGAAGAAAAAGTCTTGTATTTTATTAAGGAAAAAGTAGATGGCACCCTTCACTATTGCTTGGTAGTTCCTCAACCACTCAAACAGAAAGCTTTAGAATTTGCCCATGTAGTTTCTGGACATTTCGGGCAAAAGAAAACAATAACCAAGGCAGAAGAATTTTTCTATTGGGCCAACCTGAAATCTGAAGTTAACCAGTATGTAAAAAATTGCCTCACTTGCCAACAGTTTAAGGGTACCACAGGATTGCAACAGAAATGGCAAGAATTACCATCAGTATCACAACCATTAGAAAGATTAGGCATTGACCTTACTGATATGACCGCAGGGACACATGGTTATCGATATGTCTTAACAGTAGTGGATCATTTCAGTAGGTTCGTGAAATTGTACCCACTTAAAACAAAACACACACACACTGTCGTGGAGAGCATGGAGCAGTACCTCGCAGACTTCGGCACCCCCCAGTCTGTGGTCCACGACAACGGGTTGGAGTTTGTGTCCCGGCAGTTCCAAGACCTCTGTCGGAGGCATCGGATTGCCAACTGCCATACAACCCCATATCATCCCCGAGGGAACAGCACCACGGAGAGGCTCCATTCGTCCCTCAAGACGGTACTGGCTATCCTATGTGCAGGGTACCCACTCAAGTGGCCGCAGTATCTGGCGTCCTGCCAGACAGTACTCAACCATGCTGTGCACTCTTCAACGGCCGTCCAGCCTTTCTTCGCCTTCTTCGGACGCCATGCCCCTCGTCAAGTGGATTCCCCCCTCCCCAGTATTGCAGGAGACCCCGAAGGACTAGAGGTGGCTAAGGAGGTGATCAAACAGACCCATATCAAACAGACACGACGGTACCGGGAAGTGGCGAACAGGAAAAGAACTAACCAAGCCGTCAGTGTTGGACAATTGGTGTGGGTCAGACAGGAAGTGACACTGCCAGGTACTAGCAGGAAACTGAACCCTAAGTGGACCGGTCCCTACAAGACTATAGAAATCATTAGGGATGGTGGTGCTTACCTGCTCGAGAACGTCTTTACCAGACAAAAGGTGCAAAGGGCGGCTGAGAAAGTGAAGCCGTATGTGGGTACCGAGGAATGGTTATTAGCCCCCTTGGAAGTGTCGTGTGCCAAGGAAAACAATGAAGAACCACTGCCTCCACGGCTTAGGAAAAAACCTCGAAGATATATCGAGGAGTGTTAGGTACAGTGGCTGGGCAGAAACAACCCCAAAGACTATGCCACCATGGGTATTAATTTTAAGATATAAAGGAAAAGGTTTGGACAATTAGTGGTGCTAAGTTGCAATCCCCTTGGAGGTATGTTGTTGGTGAATCGACCCAGGTGTGACAGGTCGATAGACTATCCACCTTAATTCCCCCGGGCCTAGTTTGAGCCCTGAAGGAGTGGTGAACTTTTAAAGTAGAAGATAAGTTCACAGGATTGTGTGTAGTTCACACAATGGACTAGTTCAGGAAGCTGTAGGCCACTTTAACGTGAGGGAATCACACCTGGTAGTAGTGTGATTAGGCCTCTAAGCTACAGTCTGCCGGTGTTAGGAGGTGGAGGAGACATCAGGACGTAGCCTAAGCTCTGTCAAATGCTTCCTGTATGACCACTTGCTGCGGAAACGAATGAAGGGTGATTGAATGCGAATGTTGTGAGCAAATGAAGATGAATGACTGAGAATTTATGTTATTGTTTGTTTTGGTGTGAAAGCCAAGAGTAGGGAAGGCTCAACTTAGCTACCGAGTGTCCGGGATCTTGTACAGTTGACGAGATCATCCATACTTCTCTCATGAGTATGTGGACTGGGGTGTGCCCTACAATAATC
>JAXIVD010008231.1:7500-15000 GCA_036785275.1 Cancer borealis | reverse complement strand
CATCTTATAAGTAGCTTTCAACTAACACCTTAATTTCTTTCCTTCTTAAACCATCTTATCTATCCTTCTTTCCTTCCTTCCTTCACTTCCATCTTTCTTTCCTTCCTTCTTTACACCTTCATCATAATATAACACACATTTTTTCCTTCTTAAACCATCTTATCCTTCCTTCCTTTTTTCCTTCCTTCCTTCCTTTCTTTCCATCCTTTCTTCCTTCCTACGCTTCCCAAACACCTCATAACACCTAGCATTCTACACTCCAGGTAAACAAACACACACACACACACACACACACACACACACACACACACACAAAACACACATAAACGCACACATTTTACACTCAGACCCCAAAAATATGCATCCTTTCTTCCTTCCTTCTATGCATTACCACTACTATGTTCTTATTTCATCTCGTCACCTCTTTGCAATGCTCTTTCATTTCCCTTCCTCCCCCCCTGAGCAGCCTTTGTTGGTAGCCTCGCCTCACCGCGCCCTACCCTCGCTTGGCAGGTGTAATGGTAACCTGTGTAATGGGTTAGGGCGTCTTAATCCTCACCACACTTCCACACACACACTCGTTTCTTCCCTTCATAATCTTACCTAATGTTCCTTTGTCCCACCTCGCACCCACTTACCCCTAATCTTTCCTTCCTTCCTTCCGTCTGTTTGTACCACTAGCACGCACTACCTCTACCTCCTTTGCCTCCTCCTCCTCCTCCTCCTCTTCCTCCTCCTCCTCCTCCTCCTCCTCCTGTTTCGGTGGTGTATAGTTCAGTGCACTCAATGTTGTGGCAGTAGTGTGCATCCCATGTGTTACTGGTGACATGTAAATGAAACTAGACTGTGTGTGTGTGTGTGTGTGTGTGTGTGTGTGTGTGTGTGTGTGTGTGTGTGTGTGTGTGTGTGTGTGTGTGCGTGTGTGTGTGTATTGTAGTAGTGTTTCTGCTCTATCCAGCCAAATAACACCCCTTTCCCTGTGTGTGTGTGTGTGTGTGTGTGTGTGTGTGTGTGTGTGTGTGTGTGTGTGTGTGTGTGTGTGTGTGTGTGTGTGTGTGTGTGTGTGTGCGTTACATTGACTGGAGTGTATTTCATGAATGTTAATTGAAGTTTAGTAATAACTCAGACCAAGTACATTTAAGCTCGTAATTGCATTCATTGTTATTCTCGTTGTAATAATATTGGAGTAGTTAAGTAGTCGTTAGTGATTGAGGTTACCATGACGCACCTCCAGCTGTCCACTGTGTTAGGTGACAGTATTAGATCAGACTGTATCGCGCTGTGAACATAAGTCAAGGATCTTTGTCATTTTGAGCGTTCTAACATGTGGGTATTATGTATATATAGTGTTGGTTTGGGTTGACTTGGTTAATAAGTTACGTGGATATTCATGTACACTGTGGTTTATACTATTATAATGTATGTTACGTCTTGTGGATGGTTTTAGTGTGTATTTGGATGTATGTATAACGATATTTGAGTCTTTGTTACAGGTATGAGGTATATTTTGGTTACGTGTTGGAAGGTGTGTTGCCAAGTCTTTTTGTCTCGTCACACTTGTTATTGTTGTTATTATTATTATTATTATTATTATTATTATTATTATTATTATTATTATCATTATTATCACTAAGGAAAAAATACTTATAACAACAGCAATACAAATAGTAATAACAAAAACAATAACAATACCACTAAAACCACACACACACACGCACACGCACACGCAACACACACACACACACACAGGTGCGACAGGTGACCCGGCCTACCTGTGAAATATAGCGGCGTGAAATAGTGTTTGGTGAAGGGAGACAAATATTTCATGACTGTCGGTGTGTGTGTGTGTGTGTGTGTGTGTGTGTGTGTGTGTGTGTGTGTGTGTGTGTGTGTGTGTGTGTGTACATATAAGAGGTGCTATGAAGAGCTAACAACCCTAACTGCCTATAACAAGCTTCCTAACTACCACCTACCTCTAATCACCTTGTGAAACCCCCCATCACCTTTAGATAATCATCGTATCACTTAACAAACTACCATTATATTACACTATTGGCTTGTTCCCTCGTTAAAAGTACACACACACACACACACACACACACACACACACACACACACACACACACACATTTTAGTCCTATAAGATACCTCTATAACAAGAATTCAATGTACACGTAAGAACTAACATTTTTCTCTATATATCACTAAAAATATCCCTAAAAATATACTAGCGCTCAATTTCTTCCCCGTTTTCTATGCTTACGACACTGAGGTAAGATTATGGCTAAGGATTCAGGTCACGAATATAAACACAACCGTCATTCTTTTAACAATACTGAGGTGATATGTACGATAAATTAACCTTTCCTAAGTCGTCTAAAATAAATCGGGGGATAAATTTAACTAGGGGGTACATTTTTCCTGCTACACCGGTTACTCCTCCTCCTCCTCCTCCCTCACCACCTCACCTCCTCCTCCTCCCACACCTCTTCTTCACCTATATATTCTCCCTTATAAGTAATCGTCGCTACTGTTAACACTTTTCACTCAAACAATTGGTATGTAAAATTATCACATCGCCTTCCCTTCACCACGAAATGATCAGGTCACTGGTGTTAAATATATATATATATACAAAACACTTCACTTAGGTAATCAAATAATAATAATGGTGATAATAATAAGGTAAATTTGCAGTTTCAACTAATACATCACACGTAACTATAAACTATCTTCGGGGGGGGGGGGGGGGAGAGGGGTAGGCTGCATCCTCCCCTCCCTACGATAAATAGTTAATTAAACACGGAAAAAAAGATAATAATAATAAAATGCATATATAAAGTAACTTCCACATCTCAAACAAATAATCAAAACACAAAATAACAAATAAACACATACACACGAAAAAAAAAATCACATATTAACCAAACTAACATATTAATTATCTCTTTCTTTCTTTCTTTCCATTATTACCTGGTCAGTTGGATCTCAATCAGCCTACCTGGACCACTATCAATACACTGGAGTTGACTACGAGGAGGAGGACGGAAGGAATGAAGCGACGCCGGTCTTCACAGCAACGGGGCAACATTTCAGCGTCGAAGTGGGAGGAGAGATTACCTTTCCCTGTCAGGTAGAAAATCAAGGTAGGTGATAACAGGTGTACTACTACTACTACTACTACTACTACTACTACTACTATTACTACTACTACTACTACTACTACTACTACTACTACTACTACTATTACTACTACTACTACTACTACTACTACTACTACTACTACTACTATTACTACTACTACTACTACTACTACTACTACTACTACTACTACTACTACTTGTTCCATTCTCTTACATTCTTTATATATCTATTTTTCTTTTCCACCTTCTCTCTCTCTCTCTCTCTCTCTCTCTCTCTCTCTCTCTCTCTCTCTCTCTCTCTCTCTCTCTCTCTCTCTCTCTCTCTCTCTCTCTCTCTCTCTCTCTCTCTCCAATAGTAATGATAATAACAATAACAAGAACACTCCATTCTTCCCTTCTCCTCCTCATCCTCATCCTCCTCCTCTTCCTCCTCCTCCTCCTCCTCCTCCTCCTCCTCCTCCTCCTCCTCCTACTCACACCTTACCCCTATCTCTCTCTCCTACCTACCTGCTTACCTGCTTACCTGCTTGCCTTCCCCAGGTAAATACGTGCTGATGTTCAAGCAGGTGTTTGCAGATGGAGAACAGCTGATGCTCTACGTTGGCAATCTGACGGTGAGTGCAAAGAAAACGGAATGCAGGGAGGAGAAGTAGAGGGGTGGCTTATGTATTTGTGTTGTTTTTGTTTGTGTTTGTGTTGTGTGTATGTGTGTGTGTTACTCTTTTTATATCTGTTTTCTTCAGTTTTTATTTATTATTTTGTATGTGAGTTTGTATGAGTAAGTTTTGTATAATATATTGATTAACCTCATTTGGGTGAGTTATATATATACAGGAAGGGAAGGGAAGGGAATCTATCTATCTATCTATCTTATTTTATTATCTATATATCTATCTATCTATCTATTTATATTTATTTTTCTATCTATTTATCTTTATCTATTTATCTTTATCTATTTATGTATCTATCTATTTATCTATCTTTCTATATCTATCTTTTTATCGATCTATCTATCTACCTTTTTATTATCTATCTATCTATCTATCAATTTTATTATCACTCTATTTATCTATTTATCTCTTACCTATCTATCTATCTATCTATCTATCTATCTATCTATCTATCTATTCCAGCTGCAGCCGTCCATGCGTCTGACCAAGGTGGGCAATTCCTTCACCCTTAGCGGGGTTCGAAGGAGTAACGCTGGTCGTTATGTCTGCCGCATTGAGACCTCGCCAGCCATTGAAGTAACGCACACACTCGATGTACAGTATCCAGCCAGGGTATGTACGTGTGTGTGTAGGGGGGGGAGGGAGAGAGAGAGAGAGAAAGAAAAAAAAAGAGATTGAGACAGAGAGAGAGAGAGTTTTTATAAGTAATGTATGTTAATTGTTATTGATCTGTTCTTGTTTTGCTCTAATCTCTTGTATTATCATTAATCTCACTAACTAGAAAGAGAGAGAGAGAGAGAGACAAACAAAAATCGTATTGTTAGAGAAAAAAAAAAGATGAGAAATAACAAAAGATGTATAAAATAAAGGGTAATATTAATCTATCTACCTTATTTTCTTGTCTTATATAAAACGTTCCACAATGACCTAACTTAACCTAACCTGACCTAACCTGACCTAACCTCACTTTATTTCCTTATCTCTCTACAAGTAATGCGTGTGGGTAACCTAACCTAACCTAACCTAACCTCACCTTACTTTCTCTCCTTGCCTTTCTCCAGGTGATGCGTGTGGGTGAGGTGGTGAAGCAGGTGTTGAAAGGCTCCACTGTGACCTAACTTAACCTAACCTAACCTAACCTAACCTCACCTTACAGAATTTCTCTCCTTGCCTTTCTCCAGGTGATGCGTGTGGGTGAGGTGGTGAGGCAGGTGTTGAAAGGCTCCACCGTCACCTTGGAGTGTGTAACTGACGGTAACCCACGCGCGGCAATTACCTGGAGCCACCAACACGCACACATTCCCTCAGGTGTTCAGTCCAATAAGGTGAGGTGGGGAGAGAGGGATGACTGAGTGGGTGAATAAGTGGATGACTGGATGACTGGATGGATGAGTAAATGGATGACTGGATGACTGGAGGGATGAGTAAATGGATTACTGGATGACTGGATGGATGAGTAAGTGGATGACTGGATGACTGGATGGATGAGTAAGTGGATGACTGGATGACTGGATGAATGAGTAAGTGGATGTATGGATGACTGGATGGATGACTAGATAATTGGATGAATGGATGACTGGATGACATTTAAAACCACGATGTATATATTTTTTCCTTCGGGAGTAACTAAATTTATTCATCAGAAGTAACTAACACATTTTTTTTTCGGGAATAACAAAATTTTCGCTTCTGGGATAAATAAGTAAATTTATTCTTTTAGGGGGAAACAAAATTTTCTTCGGAGGTGACAAATTTTTTTTCTTTGGGGGTAAAAAAAATAAAAATAAAAATTCTCTGGGGGGGTTTAATTAATATATACAAACAGCAAGGGCAAAATATGGTGACCTTGAGGAACGTAGGGAAGCAAAAAAAAATATATATATATAAAAATTTCTTTGGGGGTAAAAAAAAAAAAATTCTCTGGGGGTTAACTAATGTATACAAACAGCAAGGGCAGAGTATGGTGACCTTGAGGAACGTAGGGAAGCATCTTGAGGGAACCTACACCTGTACAGCCTCCAACGGTGTAGGGGGACCGTCCTCCGCCTCCACCACCCTACAAGTTGAATATCCCCCAGAGGTGAACACGAAACAGGTGAGTACAGGACAGGTATGCGTGTGTGTGTGTGTGTTTGTGTGTGTGTGTGTGTGTGTGTGTGTGTGTGTGTGTGTGTGTGTGTGTGTGTGTGTGTGTGTGTGTGTGTGTGTGTGTGTGTGTGTGTGTGTGAGTGTGTGTATGTGTGTGACAGGTGAAATTACTCCTCAAATTACTGCAAGCTGTCATCATTTTCTCGTCTCATTAAAATTTCAGTCGTGTCTTGTACCATATCAATATCTTGCCCATCACCTTCCTCCTCATTCTTTCCCCTCACTCTTACCCCTTACTCTTTCCCCTCTTTCCCCTCACTCTTTCCTCTCATTCATCTCACTCTTAATCCTCACTCCCCTCACTCTTATCCCTCTTCCCCCTCACTCTCACCTCTCCCCTTCCAGCCAGTCGTACACACAGGAGAAGGTGACTTAGCGCAGTTGATGTGTTCTGTCGAGGGTCGTCCTACACCTGTTGTCACCTGGAAGAAGGGAAGGGAGGCTGTGAATCCTGACCATCACATCGCCTCCCACAACGGCCACGAACACCATTCCTTGACAATCAGTGGTGTGTCCAGTGAGGATTTCGGGGAGTATACGTGCATAGCTGAGAGTGTGCTGGGGAGTGATAATGTGACGGTTAGATTGACAGGTGAGTTGAGGTGTTGTTGTGTGTGGTTGTTGTTGTTGGTGGTGTTGGTTGGTTTTTGTTGTTGGTGTTGGTGGTGGTGTTTTTGTGGGGGGGTTTTTTTGGGGGGAGGGGGTTTCGTTCTTCCTCCTCGTCCTGTTTTTTTTTTTTTTTTTTTTTTTTTTTTTTTATGGATTATTTTCTTTCTCTTTCTCCTGCTATTGTGTATTTTTTTCTTCATTTTTTTTTTTTAATTTACCTTTTTTTTTTCCTTGCTATTATTTTCTTCTCTTCTTTCATTTTCTTCTCTTTTATTGTCTTCTTCTCCTCTTTTATTGTCTTCTTCTCCTCTTTTTTTTCTATTTTTCTCCTCTTTTAAATATTCTTATTCTTCTTTTTCCTCTATTTCTCTTCCTACAACATCATCATCATCATCATCATCATCATCATCATTATCTTTCATTTCCTCTTCCTCTTCCTCTTTTTTTTCACCTCTTAACTAACTGTGGCACTACATAAGCCACGCCCCCTCCACACAACGGACACCTGTGATTGGTAGATGGATAGGAATGGATGCATCTGATTGGTGGTTATATAGTGGAAGAGAGAGATGAGTTTATCCATCAGTTTAATCAGAGCAAACTATACCTCCTCTTCCTCTTCTTCCTCCTCCTCCTCCTCCTCCTCCTCCTCCTCCTCCTCCTCCTCCTCTTGTCAATTTAAGCACGACAAGCTAACCTAATTTCCCTAATGCTTTGCCTGGACACTTAAGTTTTTTTTTTTTCATTTTAATATACACGAAAACACCATCTATTTATTTTTCACCTGTGTGCAATTATCAAAATGGCCAGGTAAGGTAAGGTAAGGTAAGGTTAGGTAAGATAAGGTGAGTTTAGGTTAGGTAAGGTAAGGTTAGGTAAGGTAAGGTTAGGTTAGGTTAGGTTAGGTATGGTAAGGTAAGGTTAGGTTA
>JAXIVD010008231.1:0-2500 GCA_036785275.1 Cancer borealis | reverse complement strand
AACATTACACTACACACTTACAATTAATAGTAATATCTATCTATCTATCTATCTATCTATCAATCTATCTATAAATGTATGTATATGATTCATTAATTTATATCAATGTTTTTAATGACTGTATATATTTTTGTAAAGTCATCTATGTATAAGCAATTATTGAAACATTTTTTAACACAATTATCTTTCTATGTGAGAGAATAAAAAAAATAATACAAAAAATAATAATAATAATAATAATAATAATAACTGATAAAGAATGACAGTAGCAAAGTAAGCAATGATAATCTACAATGACCAATTTTAAACACTAATGATAAGATAGTTTGGTGAAATATATCTACGTGTGTTGTGTGTGTATATATATATAACGCTTTCTACTTCTTTTTATCATATTCTACTACTACTACTACTACTACTACTACTACTACTACTACTACTACTACTACTACTACTACTACTATTTGTTTTTTCTCCTTTATATTCTTCTTTTCTTATTTCTCTACTTCCACTTTTATTATTACTACTATTTTTTTTGTCATTCTTCTTATTCTTGTTTGTCTTCTTCCTTCCTTCCATCCTACCTTCCTTCCTTCCTTCCTTCACTTCACTTCACTTCACTTCACTTTACTTTCTTTCCATCCTTCCTTCCATCCTTCCTTCCTTCCTATCCTTTCATCCTTCCTATCCTTCCATCTTTCCTTCCTTCCTTCCATCCTTCCATCCTTCCTTCCTTCCTTCCTTCCTTCCTTCTCTCTCTTCCTTTCTTCGCCTAGTGTTAATTCTCAGTAGGCTTAAGTCTAACCTAAATTTGCTAACCTTATACTCCAGCCATTGTGTTGTCGTGTCACAAGATTTTGTACTACTATATATATCTTGAGAATAAAAAAAAGTGTAAATCCAGTTATAAGTGTTTCATTATCTTTATTTTATTTTATTTTTTTGGTTTTTTTCTTGACCTCAAACTTGATTTTTTTTTTTTTTTTTTTTTTTTTTGGTGTGTGTGTGTGTGTGTGTGTGTGTGTGTGTGTGTGTGTGTGTGTGTGTGTGTGTGTGTCTGTGTGTGTTTTCAAAAATTGCGTCAGATTATTATTTTTTCTTTCTTTCTGTGACTGTGGAATGGGTGTGGGTGTGGGTGTGGGTGTGGGTGTGGGTGTGGGTGTGGGTGTGGGTGTGGGTGTGGGTGTGGGCGTGGGGTTGGTGGGCGTCACTCAGCCTTCCCCGCCCCTCAATAAATAAATAAATAAATAAATAAATAAATAACTTGAATAATAATAAAAATAAAAAAATAGATGAAAATATATAAAAAAAAACTTCATATTTCCTTATCCATCTTCTCTTCCCCTCTCCTGTGTGTGTGTATACGTGTGTGTGTACGTGTGTGTGTGTGTGTGTGTGTGTACGTGTGTGTGTGTGTGTGTGTGTGTGTGTGTACGTGAAGTGAAGCGTGGCTGTTTTAATTGTTTTGTCTTCCAAGAATTTCCTATTTTACTAAGAAGAACGATTTACTTTTTTTCCCTGTTTCCTTCTTTTGTCCTTGTTAGGGAAACTTAACGAGGGAAACATAGGGGAACAGTTATCATTATTATTATTTTGTGTTGCGAGACGGTGTGTTGCGAGGAGAGGATGTGTTGCTGGGTGTGTGTTGTAAGGGAAGGTGTGTTGCTGGGTGTGTGTTGTAAGGGAAGGTGTGTTGCTGGGTGTGTGTTGCAAGGAAAGGTGTGTTGCTGGGTGTGTGTTGCAAGGGAAGGTGTGTTGCTGGGGGGGTGTTGCAAAGGAAGGTGTGTTGAGGGGTGTGTGTTGCAAGGAAAAATGTGTTGTAAATAGTGTGTTGCAGAGACGTGTTAGAGGGAAATATAGAGTATGTGTTGCAGATTATGTGTTGCAGATAAGAATGTGTTGCAGTATGTGTTAGTTAGTGAAAGAAGAGATTTTGATTATTATTATTATTGTGTTGCAAAGATTGTGTTGTCAGGAAATTGCAACCTTTTTTTTTTAATATTATTTTTACTCTCTATTTTATGCATTTATTTTCTCTCTCTCTCTCTCTCTCTCTCTCTCTCTCTCTCTCTCTCTCTCTCTCTCTCTCTCTCTCTCTCTCTCTCTCTCTCTCTCTCTCTCTCTCTCTCTCATTAATGAATCTCTAATACATTCCTCATTAACAAAACGCTGCTCTAGGTGTACTGCCTCATCATCATTATCATCATTATCATCATTATCATCATTATCATCATTATCATCATTATCATTATCTCTCTCTCTCTCTCTCTCTCTCTCTCTCTCTCTCTCTCTCTCTCTCTCTCTCTCTCTCTCTCTCTCTCTCTCTCTCTCTCTCTCTCTCTCTCTCTCTCTCTCTCTCTCACAAATAACGCCGAAACAATATTTAAAACTAATTCGGTAGTTTAGTTATTGAAGTAGAACATAAAGAAAAATCCTGGCCGCTGATTGGTGCATCACTGTCTCTCACTTGACCAATCAGAGAGTGAGCAACAATAGGCTC
>JAXIVD010008230.1:0-10000 GCA_036785275.1 Cancer borealis | reverse complement strand
GAGTAAGCAATAATTTATTAAAGAAAAATTGGAAAATATAAATACGAGATAAATATAAACACCATGAATATTAACGATAAATATTTAAAAAAAAAAAATGGAGATTAAAAAGAGAGAAGAATATTGACTTTGAGAATTTGAAAGTAAACGAGGAAGAATATGTTTGTGAAATGGAAAGGAAAATGTTACAAGAGGAAGTGAAGAAATTTGGAATTATTGAGAGGCGGTGAATGTAAAAGGAAGAAATAATTAAGAAAAAGATCATTTCATTTCAAGAGGAAAATTGAACATGCGAGGAAATTGAAGGTTTGAAAAAAATAATATTAAAAATAAAATTGAAAAAAATGTTATTGAATATCAGAGGCGTATATTCAGAGTGTGCTAGGTGTGCGCCGCACACCCTCAGTCAGAGAGAGAAATACATGATAGTTAAAAATAAATTCAGCAATAAGTGGGAAACGATATTTTTCTTATTGTTTTTAGCCCTGTTATAATATTTTGTATTATAGGTGTTCTGTAGAAGCACTGCACACCCAATTGTATCATTATGTAGCATAGCGCGTATGGTGGAGTGGGAGGGCAGACTGTTGAATATATGGAGCTTGGTGTGCGGCTCTACAAATGCACACTACTTGCGTTCGTTTTTGGTGCTGATATTTTATATTGGCTAGAAGGTATAAAGTGTCTTTGCCATTCATTACATGAGCATAATTAAGATTTGCAATAATTATAATATAGTATCTATTATGAAACCAAATGTTATTAAGTCACTTAATCAGAAATAAGGATTGAGTGCAACCTAAATCATGGACTCTCTTACCGATGAAACAACAGAAGTAAGTTGAGTTGCCAAGTAACCCAAGTTATACTAACTCAGCTTCATTGACGCTTGTGTCGGGGGAGCACGTGCATTTCTCTTGACTAGATAAATGACTAGTTGTGAATTGTGAGTATATTGTAATTATTATTGGTTTTCGGTGTGTTTGCATCTTAATGATGGCGTTACCATGGCGATGGATAAAAAGGGGAGATGGAAGTGAATGTGACATTCACTCCCATCTGCCGGCGGAGGGATACGAGAGAGGCAGCCTTCTGCTGCTACGCTGGTATTCTTAAAAATATCTTTCCCTTGAAAAGCGGCTAAGCTGGTATAGACGATATTTGTGGTTATGTGACTGGTATTAAAGTGGCTCATATAAATGTGGTGTAATAGTGGCTGAAAAGACAGTGTTACAGGGGGTGGACACATGTTATGGTGTTGTGTTGTGGTAACCTATGACTGTGGCCATGGTAGAGTCTCCGTGAGCTGTGACAGTGACCTTGAGGACTGCTGTGAGGTGCCAGGTGCCACATTATTACACCACTAGGGAAATGTGTTGAGGGGAGCCATTTGAGGCTAAGTGGCCTCAGTTTGCTCTCCATTGAAAAGATCTTGTTGACTAAAGTTAGACAGATGAAGTCATGAACAAGTTTATTTAAAAAACACGAGGAATAGAATTTAATTATAAGTAATCAGGTATGTCAACCACTCAACTGTGTAATTTAGGTGGTAAGCTTAGCTAATCAAAATGAATAACTTTAATTGATCTAAGTTTTCACATAAAATTTACTTTATTTTCCAACTAACTGTATGAATAACTATAAAATTGTAATTACACACACACACACACACACACACACACACACACACACACACACACACACACACACACACACACACACACACGCGCACACATCAGTAATTAGATATATGATAGTTATGGACAGAATCACTGTTCAGTACACCCAGTGACGAACCACCATACGCCACTGTTAAACTCTTCAACTGTCATAATGAATATTTGTTCTATATATAATAATTATGCAGTAAAATTAAACCATATCTTTTTGCCAAAAAATAGATTTCGTTCTAATTTTTTCGGAAGCTATTAGAGATATTGGAAATATCATTGCAGCATCTGATAGACCTAATTAAACTCTACAACTGTCTTAATGAATATTTGTTCTATGTATAATATTTACGAAGTAAAATTAAAGCGTATCTTTTTTCCAAAAAATAGATTTCGTTCTAATTTTCTCGGAAGCTATTAGAGATATTGGAAATATCATTGCAGCATCTGATAGACCTAATTAAACCACATAACTTTCATAATGAATATTTATTCTATGTTTAATAATTACGCACTAAAGATAAACCGTATTTTTTTTCTCCAAAAAATAGATTTCGTTCTAATTTTCTCGGAAGCTATTAGAGATATTGGAAATATCATTGCAGCATCTGATAGATCTAATTAAGCTCTACAACTGTCATAATGAATATTTGTTCTATGTATAATAATTACGCAGTAAAATTAAACCGTATCTTTTTTCCAAAAAATAAATTTCGTTATAATTTTCTCGGAAGCTATTAGAGATATTGGAAATATCATTGAAAAATTTGATAGAACTAATTAAACTGTACAACTGTCATAAGGAATATTTGTTCTATGTATAATAATTACGCAGTAAAATCAAACTCTATTTTTTTTTCCAAAAAGTAGATTTAGTTCTAATTTTCTCGGAAGCTATTAGAGATATTGGAAATATCATTGCAGCATCTGATAGACCTAATTAAACCCTACAACTGTCATAATGAATATTTGTTTTATGTATAATAATTACGCAGTAAAATTAAACCGTATCTTTTTTCCAAAAAATAGATTTCGTTCTAATTTTCTCGGAAGATTTTACAGATATTGGAAATATCATTGCAGCATGTGATAGACCTAAGTAAATCCTACAACTCTCATAATGATTATTTGTTCTATGCATAATAATTACGCAGTAAAATTAAACCGTATCTTTTTTCCATAAAATTGATTTCGTTCTAATTTTTTCGGAAGCTATTAGAGATATTGGAAATATCATTGCAGCATCTGATATACCTAATTAAACTCTACAACTGTCATAATGAATATTTGTTCTATGTATAATAATTACGCAGTAAAATTAAACCGTATCTTTATTCCAAAAAATAGATTTCGTTCTAATTTTCTCGGAAGCTATTAGAGATATTGGAAATATCATTGCAGCATCTGATAGAACTAATTAAATCTTACAACTGTCATAATGAATATTTGTTCTATGTATAATAATTACGCAGTAAAAATAAACCTTATCTTTTTACACAAAACAGATTTCGTTCTAATTTTCTCGGAAGCTATTAGAGATACTGGAAAGATCATTACAGAATCTGATAGACCTAATTATACCCTACAACCGTAATAATGAATATTTGTTCTCTGTATAATAATTACGCAGTAAAATTAAACCATATAATTTTGCCAAAAAATAGATTTCGTTCTAATTTTCTCGGAAGCTAGTAGAGATATTGGAAATATCATTGCAGCATCTGATAGACCTAAATAAACTCTACAACATTCATAATGAATATTTGTTCTATGTATAATACTTATTCAGTAAAATTAAACCGTATATTTTTACCAAAAAATAGATTTCGTTCTAATTTACTCGGAAGCTATTAGATATATTGGAAATATCATTGCAGCATCTGATAGACTTAATTAAACTCTACAACTGTAATAATGAATATATGTTCTATGTATAATAATTACGCAGTCAAATTAAACCGTATCTTTTTTCCAAAAAATAGATTTCATTCTAATTTTCTCGGAACCTATTAGAGATATTGGAAATATCATTGCAGCATCTGATATATCTAATAAAACTCTACAACTGTCATAATGAATATTTGTTCTATGTATAATGATTAAGTAGTAAAATTAAACCATATCTTTCTGCCAAAAAATAGATTTCCTGCTAATTTTCTCGGAAGCTATTAGAAATATTGGAAATATCATTGCAGCATCTGATAGACCTAAATAAACTCTACAACATTCATAATGAATATTTGTTCTATGTATAATACTTATTCAGTAAAATTAAACCGTATATTTTTACCAAAAAATATATTTCGTTCTAATTTTCTCGGAAGCTATTAGATATATTGGAAATATCATTGCAGCATCTGATAGACCTAATTAAACTCTACAACTGTAATAATGAATATTTGTTCTATGTATAATAATTACGCAGTCAAATTAAACCGTATCTTTTTTCCAAAAAATAGATTTCGTTCAAATTTTCTCGGAAGCTATTAGAGATATTGGAAATATCATTGCAGCATCTGATAGACCTAATTAAGCTCTACAACTGTCATAATGAATATTTGTTGTATGTATAATGATTAAGTAGTAAAATCAAACCATATCTTTTTTCCAAATAATAGATTTCGTTCTAATTTTCTCGGAAGCTATTAGAGCAATTGGAAATATCATTGCAGCTTCTGATAGACCTAATTAAACTCTACAACTGTCATAATGAATATTTGTTCTATGTATAATAATTACGCAGTAAAATTAAACCGTATATTTTTTCCAAAAAATATATTTCGTTCTAATATTCTCGGAAGCTATTAGAGATATTGGAAATATCATTGCAGCATTTGATAGACCTGATTAAAACCTATAACTGTCATAATGAATATTTGTTCTATGTATAATAATTATGCAGTAAAATTAAGCCACATCTTTTTTTCCAAAAAATAAATTTCGTTCTAATTTTCTTGGAAGCTATTAGAGATATTGGAAATATCATTGCAGAATCTAATAGACCTAATTAAACTCTATAACTGTCATAATAAATATTTGTTCTATGTATAATAATTACGCATTAAAATTAAACAATATTTTTTTTCAAAAAAATAGATTTCGTTCTAATTTTCTCGGAATCTATAAGAGATATTGGAAATATCATTGCAGCATCTGATAGACCTAATTAAACTCTGCAAATGTCATTATGAATATTTGTTCTATGTATAATAATTACGCAGTAAAATTAAACCATATCTTTTTGCCAAAAAATAGATTTCGTTCTAATTTTCTCGGAAGCTATTAGAGATATTGGAAATATCATTGCAGCATTTGATAGACCTAATTAAACTCTACAACTGTCATGATGAATATTTTTTCTATGTATAATAATTACTCAGAAAATTAAACCGTATCTTTTTTCCAAAAAAATATATTTCGTTCTAATTTTCTTCTGATGCTATTAGATATATTGGAAATATCATTGCAGCATCTGATAGACCTAAATAAACTCTACAACTGTAAAAATGAATATTTGTTCTATGTATAATAATTACGCATTAAAATTAAACCGTATCTTTTTTCCAAAAAATAGATTTCGTTCTAATTTTCTCGGAAGCTATTTGAGATATTGGAAATATCATTGCTGCATCTGATAGTCCTAATTAAACTCTACAACTGTCATAATGAACATTTGTTCTATATATAATAATTAAGCAGTAAAATTAAACCGTATTTTTTTTTCCAAATAATAGATTTCGTTCTTATTTTCTCGGAAGCTATTAGAGATATTGGAAATATCATTGCAGCATCTAATAGACCTAATTAAACTCTACAACTGTTATAATGAATATTTGTTCTATGTATAATAATAACGCAGTAAAATTAAACCGTATCTTTTTCCCATAAAATAGATTTCGTTCTAATTTTCTCGGAAGTTATTAGAGATATTGGAAATATCATTGCAGCATCTTATAGACCTAATTAAACTCTACAACTGTCATACTGAATATTTGTTCTGTGTATAATAATTACGCAGTAAAATTAAACCGTATCTTTTTTCAAAAAAATAGATTTACTTCTAATTTTCTCGGAAGGTTTTAGAGATATTGGAAACATCATTGCAACATCTAATAGATCTAATTTAACTCTACAACTCTCATAATGAATATTTGTTCTATGTGTAATAATTACGCAGTAAAATTAAACCGTTTCTTTTTTCCAAAAAATAAATGTTGTTCTAATTTTCTCGGAAGCTATTAGAGATATTGGAAATATCATTACAGCATATGATAGACCTAATTAAACTCTAAAACTGTCATATAGAATATTTTTTCTATGTATAATAATTAAGCAGTGAAATTAAACCGTATCTATTTTTTCATTAAATAGATTTCGTTCTAATTTTCTCGGAAGCTATTAGATATATTGGAAATATCATTGCAGCATCTGATAGACCAAATTAAACTCTACAACTGTAATAATGAATATTTGTTCTTAGATCAAATTTAGCAGTAAAATTAAACTCACTTTTTTCTTCTTCATTTTCTCGAAAGCTATTAGAAATATTGGAAATGTCATTGTAGCATATGATAAACCTTATTATACTCTACAACTTCCATTATGAGTATTTGTTCTATGTATAATAATTACGCAGTAAAATTAAACCGTTTATTTTTTCCATAAAACAGATTTCGTTCTAATTTTCTCAGAAACTATTAGATATATTGGAAATATCATTGCAGCATCTAATAGACCTAATTAAACTCTATATCTGTCATAATAAATATTTGTTCTATGTATAATAATTACGCAGTAAAATAAAAATAAAAATTTTCTTCAAAAAAATAGATTTCGTTCTAATTTTCTTGGAAACTATTAGAGATATTGGAAATATCATTGAAAAATCTGATAGACCTAATTAAATTCTGCAACTGTAATTATGAGTATTTGTTCTATGTATAATAATTACGCAGTAAAATTAAACCATATCTTTTTGCCAAAAAATAGATTTCGTTCTAATTTTCTCGGAAGCTATTAGAGATATTGGAAATATCATTGCAGCATCTGATAGAACTAATTAAACTCTACAACTGTCATGATTAATATTTTTTATATGTATAATAATTACTCAGAAAATCAAACCGTATCTTTTTTCCAAAAAATAGATTTCGTTCTAATTTTCTTGGAAGCTATTAGATATATTGGAAATATCATTGCAGCATCTGATAGACCTAATTAAACTCTACAACTGTAAAAATGAGTATTTGTTCTATGTATAATAATTACACAGTCAAATTAAACCGTATCTTTTTTCCAAAAAATAGATTTAGTTCTAATTTTCGCGGAAGCTATTTGAGATATTGGAAATATCATTGCAGCATCTGATATATCTAATTAAACTCTACAACTGTCATAATGAACATTTGTTCTATATATAATAATTAAGCAGTAAAATTAAATCGTATCTTTTTTCCAAATAATAGATTTTGTTCTAATTTTCTCGGAAGCTATTAGAGATATTGGAAATATCATTGCAGCATCTGATAGAACTAATTAAACTCTACAACTGTCATAATGAATATTTGTTCTATGTATAATAATTACGCAGTAAAATTAAACCGTATCTTTTTTTCCAAAAAATAGATTTCGTTCTAATTTTCTCGGAAGCTAATAGAGATATTGGAAATATCATTGCAGAATCTGATAGATCTAATTAAACCCTACAACTTTCATAATGAATATTTGTTCTATGTATAATAATTACGCAGTAAAATTAAACCGTATCTTTTTTTCCAAAAAATAGATTTCGTTCTAATTTTTTCGGAAGCTATTAGAGATATTGGAAATATCATTGCAGCATCTGATAGACTTAATTAAACTCTACAACTATCATAATGAATATTTCCTCTATGTATAATAATTAAGCAGTAAAATTAAACCGTATTTTTTTTTCATAGAATAGATTTTGTTCTAATTTTCTCGGAAGCTATTAGAGGTATTGGAAATATCATTGCAGAATCTGATAGATCTAATTAAACTCTATAATTGTCATAATGAATATTTGTTCTATGTATAATAATTACTCAGTAAAAGTAAACCATATTTTATATAAAAAAAAATTTTCGTTCTAATTTTCTCGAAAGCTATTAGAGTTATTGGAAATATAATTGCAGCATCTGATAGAACTAATTAAATTCTACAATTGTCATAATAAATATTTGTTCTATGTATAATAATTACGCAGTAAAATTAAACTGTATTTTTTCTTCTTCAAAAAATAGATTTTGTTCAAATTTTCTCGGAAGCTATTAGCTATATTGGAAATATCATGATCTGATAGACTTAATTAAACTCCAGGGACGTATATTCAGAGTGTGCTAGGTGTGCGCTGCACACCTTCAGTCAGAGAGAGAAATGCATGATAGTTATAAATAAATTCAGCAGTAAGTGGGAAACGATATTTTTCTTATTATTTTTAGCAGTGTTATAATATTTTGTATTATAGGTGTTTTGTAGATGCACTGCACACCCAATAATCAATTGTATCATTATGTAGCATAGCGCGTATGGTGGAGTAGGAGGGCAGACTGTTGAATATATGGAGCTTGGTGTGCGGCTCTACAAATGCACACTACTTGCGTTCGTTTTTGTTGCTGATATTTTATATTGGCTAGAAGGTATAAAGTGTCTTTGCCATTCATTATATGAGCATAATTAAGATTTGCAATAATTATAATATAGTATCTATTATGAAACCAAATGTTAAAGTCACTTAATCAGAAATAAGGATTGAGTGCAACCTAAGTCATGGACTCTCTTACCGATGAAACAACAGAAGTAAGTTGAGTTGCCAAGTAACCCAAGTTATACTAACTCAGCTTCATTGACGCTTGTGTCGGGGGAGCACGTGCATTTCTCTTGACTAGATAAATGACTAGTTGTGAATTGTGAGTATATTGTAATTATTATTGTGTTTCGGTGTGTTTACATCTTAATGATGGCGTTACCATGGCGATGGATAAAAAGGGGAGATGGGAGTGAATGTGACATTCACTCCCATCTGCCGGCGGAGGGATACGAGAGAGGCAGCCTCCTGCTGCTACGCTGGTATTCTTAATAATATCTTTCCCCTGAAAAGCAGCTACGCTGCTTTAGACGGTATTTGTGGTTATGTGACTGGTATTAAAGTGGCTCACATAACAGTGGTGTAATAGTGGCTGATAAGACAGTGTTACAGGGGGTGGACACATGTTGTGGTGTTGTGTTGTGGTAACCTATGACTGTGGCCATGGTAGAGTCTCCGTGAGCTGTGACAGTGACCTTGAGGGCTACTGTGAGGTGCCAGGTGTCACATTATTACACCACCAGGGAAATGTGTTGAGTGGAGCCATTTGAGGCTGAGTAGCCTCACTTTGCACTCAATTGAAAAGATCATGTTGACTAAAGTTAAACAGAGAGGCTCTTTCTATGATGAAGCCATGAACGAATGAAAGTTTATATCAAGTCATGAACGAATGAAAGTTTATATAAAAACACGAGGAATAGAATTGAATTATAAGTAATCAGGTATGTCAACCACTCAACTGTGTAATTTAGGTGGTAAGCTTAGCTAATCAAAATGAATAAATTTAATTATTCTAAGTTTTCACATAAAATTTACTTTATTTTCCAACTAACTGTATGAATAACTATAAAATTGTAATTAACACACACACACACACACACACACACACACACACACACACACACACACACACACACACACACGCGCGCGCGCGCGTGCACATAAGTAATTAGGTATATGTTAGTTATGGACAGAATCACTGTTCAGCACACTCAGTCACAGAAACCACCATACGCCACTGATGAATATTGAATAAGTCATTATTGATAGAAGGATTTGATATGAAGAATTGCAATAAATAAAGGATAATGTAAGTAAATAATGAAGAGTGAAAAAGAAAATTGAATAAATAGATAAATATAAAATAAACAATTAGAGATAAATCGATAAAGAAAAGATCGATATATAAAGTTTAAGTGAATATACGACTGAATGAATAAAAGAAATAATAAAGAATAAATGAAATGAACATAAACAAATAAATAAATAAATGAATAATAGTTTTCCATTACCTCACAACAATAATTATACGTTTTTTCTCATTAGTTTCATTAATTAACCAATTTACTTATCTATCTATCCATCTATCCATCTATCTATCTATCCATCTATTTAACATTCATTACAAACTTACTTCTGTACACACACACACACACACACACACACACACACACACAACACACACACACACACACACACACACATACACACACAGGTACAGTAC
>JAXIVD010008229.1:0-18072 GCA_036785275.1 Cancer borealis | reverse complement strand
GAGAGAGAGAGAGAGAGAGAGAGAGAGGAGAGAGAGAGAGAGAGCAAAAAAAAAACAAACATTATATAGATGAAAAACAATAAATGCGACAAATATATATCAATGAAACATGTCTGAAGAAGTTAAAAAAAAAAAAAGGAAATAACGATAAAATAGAAAAAAAACAAAAACAATACACTTAGACTTTCACTTTTATGGCCAAAGTTTGCTGGAAATAACCTAAGATTTTATGGGTTATGATGTGACTGACGACTCCCTTACGTGTGTGTGTGTGTGTGTGTGTGTGTGTGTGTGTGTGTGTGTGTGTGTGTGTGTGTGTGTGTGTGTGTGTGTGTGTGTGTGTGTGTGTGTGCGTGTGTGTGTGTGTGTGTGTGTGTCTTTGTTTGTGTGTGTCACGTTGTAGTTAAATGCGGCAAACTGACACCGTAGAGTTTTATGTCGATAGTAAAAGAGAAAAAAGAAAAAGAAAAAGAAAGAGAGACACAGATACACAAAACACACATAAATAATCAGAGCAATACAATGAAACAAAAACACAAACAATTAAACACACCACACACACATACACACATACATACACAAACATAGCAGACATCGCATTGCCCATTAATATCACAGTTAACAGATAAGACACAACACACTATAACTCAACGCATTATTACCCACACATTGCAATAAACAAACACAACCTCACCCACACACACACACACCCACGCGCCCTTCATCAAGTAGGATTCAAAGTGTCATCCATCCACACATCCATCATCCATCAACCTGGCAAAGCAGACGAGAATAAGTTCATCCTATTCGCACCTAAATTTAACTTTGATTGGATATAGAAAAACTTTATAAATTCCTTCGAAATGTTAGCGTTCCCTCTCCCCTTCCTCCCTCTCTTTCATAACACCTTTTTATATCATCCCTCTCCTATCCCTCTCCCATCCCTCTCCTATCCCTCTCACCCTCTAACAGCCTATCCCACGCAGCTAGTAAAGGGAAAATATCAGAGAATTCGTTGAAATATTTGTCAGGAATTTTTTTTAAAGCTTCAATTAGATTATCTCACATTCTCGTTTCATTAAAAAAGTGATGAATATTTGTGGTTTCCATCGTGCATGTAAATAATTTAGTTTTTGTTTTTTTTGGTCATTGGGTTACAGGGACATCTTTTTACATTGTCTATTTCGTTCTGTCACCTTCCTTTACCTATATTTTTAATCATAAGACTGAATAAGCAATACATATACACACACACACACACACACACCTAGATTCAGATGTATTCAAGTGTATATATTCACACGTATACACAATATTTTAAAACTATAATAACACTAAAGGAATCATAAGGTCAAAGTCAATGTTTAAATTAACCTCATCATTTGATTTGCTATTTGGTAATGCTTGTTTTTTTATCTCATTTCTAAAGCCTCATTTGCAAGGCCCACTTTTCCTCCACTTACTTCACAGCTCTTCACAACTCTCCATTTGCGGAAATTAGAAAAACTCACACAAATCACATCATTGAGAGTGTTAATGGACTCTGTGACCCTATCCTCCCGTCCCACCCAGCGAGACTCTATCCTCCCCTCCCACCCTCCGAGACTCTATCCTTCCCTATCCTTCCCTCCCCCGCTGTGACAAGCTTCTAATGCCTCCCACGGTGCCCTTGACGCGGCGGCCATCAAGACAGCTTTGTGTGTGGAGGCGAGGCAAGATCCATGACATTAGTGCACCTCTATCACGGGGCTTGCAATGAGGGTCTCGATGCACACACACACATGCATGCACACACCCACGCACACGCACACGCACACGCACACGCACACGCACACGCACACGCACACGCACACGCACATATACATACTTATACACTTGTCTATATGAAATGCGTGTTTTATTATTCACTTCGCGGACATTATTATTGGATTTTGGGATCGTAAAGTTTGATTATGTTAAATTATATGTAAATTGAAGGATCTTTGTCGCTACCTACACAGACACAGACAGATATATATACGTACATACACACATACACACATAAAAAAACGTTCATTAGTGAGTGTTGGAACAGAAGGGAAGCAAACATGCCTGCTTAATATAGTGTGTGTATGTGTGTGTGTGTGTGTGTGTGTGTGTGTGTGTGTGTGTGTGTGTGTGTGTGTGTGTGTGTGTGTGTGTGTGTGTGTGATGAACGATGATGATGGGAATTGCATCGATCATGATTTAAGTGATGAATGTGTGATGAATCTAATAATGGTGATTGATATGATGATGATAATGACGACAACAACAACAACAACAACAACAACAACAACAACAACAACAACAGTAACCATAACTATAATAAGGAAATTCTCTCTATTGACTTTCCTGAAAATAATAACAAAATCAATAATACCCCCCAAAAAAATACATACCATTGACAATAATAAAACTTCCTTAGAGACTCCTCCCTTCCTTTCCTCCTTCTCTCCACTTCTCTTCTTCTCTCTACTCCTCTCTCCTCTTTTCTTTCTTCTGTTTTTTAATTCATGTTTTTCAAGTAGTAACTATGATAAGAGTAGAAATAGTAAAACCGGAAGGAAAATATATCTTTATCTCTCTCTCTCTCTCTCTCTTTATCTCTCTTTTTTTTTTCTCTCTCTCATAAAGGGTTCACAGCAGTTATTACTTTCCGTGAATTTCTCCCTCAAGCTTTCTTTTATTGCGTCACTTCTCAGAAAGTTCCTCATTCCTCCTGCCCTCTCCCTCTTTCCCTTTCTCTCCTTCCCTCTCCCTTCCTCTCCTCCTCACCTGACCTCACTGGGTGGACGGGAACACCTGCTCACTATTCTAATAAGCTGCAGGATATGCAGGATTTCCCCTTAGCGTGAAATAGGAAAAAGACTTACGCATTATATCAAGAACTGAAAGCTAGTGTTAAATTCTCCCCTTCTGTTCTTACTTATTAAAAAAACATGAATAGGAAGAACAAAAAAAAGAGTAAGGAGTATGAAGAGAGTGTGATGTGTATGTATTGCAATGTTCTGAAGGGGAAAGTGAAGAACATGAAGTATTGAAAGGGTTTGTGGTAGTGGTGAGGACGTGACAACTTGTAAGAGGAAGAGGGTTGTGGGGCGTTAGTGTTGCATAACGGTGAAGTACTGTATTGTGCAACGGTGTGGTGTGTGATAACGTGTGTGTGTGTGTGTGTGTGTGTGTGTGTGTGTGTGTGTGTGTGTGTGTGTGTGTGTGTGTGTGTGTGTGCTTGTGTATGTGTGTGTACGTATCAGTTTTGGAGTCACGTCACGGCGGGAGGATGGACGGAAAATGCAAAACAATATATAAAAGGAAAATAAATATGAGAGAAGAAATGTTGTGTTGTGTTGTGTTCTATAGCGTGACTTTGGAATCGTAAAAGTGGAACACAGTTTTGTATTTAATGTAAAGCAAAAATATAAAGAAAGAAATTACTGAAACACAACATGACAAGGTAAACGATAATGATGAGGATGATGATGATGATGATGATGATGATGATAATTAAAAGAGAAAAATGTGAGGTTATACTACACGTGGCATTCCCAAGGTCATCAAAATAAATAAATATATAAATAAATAAATGAAATACTCGTAAACATTACATGATATAGAACCAAACATTTATTTTAAGCATGACCACTAGCGGACAAAGCACCAACGTAATGGCAGAGAATATGATGGTGATAATGATGGTGAAGGTGGTGATGGTGATGACTAATGACACGAAACAAAGAGGATTAAGTAAACAAAAACGAAACGCATTGCATCGCCTCAACAATGGAAAAAAAATTAAAAAGATGACAGAGAAAAGAGAGAGAAAAATATGTAAGGAGAAAAGAACATATACTAACATAAACAATATAGTCCTTGGAAGATTTGAGAAGAAAAGAAGATGAATAAAAGCTTCCCAGAGAACCTTAAGAAAGAATAAAAGAGGAGGATAATAATGCAAACTGAGAAAACCTTCAAAGGATCTTGTTTATGAAAAAAAAAATATATATAAATTATATGAAAAGAAGAAATAAGGAGGAAGAAGAGCATAATACAGTCTCATGGCAACAAACAGGCAAGCAAGCAAGCAACACACACACACACACACACACACACACACACACACACACACACACACACACACACACACACACACACACACACACACACACACACACACACACGTAATCCCACTTTCCCATCAACCTGACATATATCCCTTAACAACCTAACAAAACTAACCTTGTATACATAATTAAGACTATTACTTCCTGTGTGCCCAATTAAACTTAATAACATACACATATATATATATAGCTTCCTATCCCCATATCCCTATCAATCAATGTTTGTTTTTTTCATATATAAATACTAACTCATTATCACTTACACTCCCTATGGTTTAAGTTATACAATAGTTCCCCCTGTGTATATAATAACCATAGTTTGCAAGTAGTTAGTGGCACTTTTAAAGGTCATTCTACCATTATCCTGAGACTTAAAATGGTTGTGTATGGTAGGTTGGTTTAAAGGTTTATTCTACTACTTTTCTATGACTTTAAGTGGTTCATGTATGGTATGTTTTGTGTGAGGTTCTTTCCCTACCACTATACTAAGACCTTAAGTGGTTCTATGGTAGGTTCTGTGAGGTTCTTTTCCTACCACTATTATGAGACTTTCAGTGGTTCTATGTTAAGTTCTGTGAGGTTCTTTCCCTACCACTCCCTTGATTGTTAGTGTGTGTGTGTCTGTAAGTGTGTGAGGTGTGAGTCAGGATCTGGCCTGCGAGGAGTCTAATGCAAGGCTGTGTTTGTCGTGCAGTTTCCTTGCTGGAGAAAACACTTGCACGAAGAGGTAACTACTTTGAAGGTAAGACTCCCCTTTTCTTACCTATCTCTCTCTCTCTCTCTCTTTACCTTACCTATCTACCTATTTTTTTTTTCTCTTATTCACTTACTTCTTTTCTATTTCTATGTTTTTTGTAATGGTTTCCCTCCTAATTTATTTTTTCTCTCTGTCTTTCTCTCTTGATCAGGTGTTGCTCTCTCGTCCTTCACCTATCTGTCCTCAATCATCCTTTTTCCGTTTTCTTTCCACACTTCCATCCTTTACCTTACTTCCTAGCGTCACCTTTCCTGTTATTTATCGTTTCCTTCCTGCACTCCTTCATCCCCTTCCCTCCGCCTCCCCTCATTACTTTAAGTCCCTCCTTCCTTCCCCTCATTCTAACGCCATCCAAGCTACTTACTTACTTCCTTCCTTCCCCTCATTTCCAACACTCACTTAAGAAAAGATGTTGTGTTGTATTAAGTATTTCCTTCCTATCTCTCTCTCTCTGTCTCTCTTTCTTTATAGTTCTTCTTTCCTATTAGTTTTATATCTTATCTGTATGTCTATATCTTTCTACTGTCTCTCTTTCTTATTCTTGTTCTTATTCTCGCTTCATTCTCTTCTTCCTATCTTCTTCTCTTCTATATTTACTCTCTCATCTTTATCTCTAATTCAGTCTTTCCTCTATTTTATCTTATTGTTCCTTACTGCTATTCTATTTTCAATCCTCTTCATATTATATTTCTATTTATATCCTCCTCCTCCTTTTCTCCCTCTCCCTCCTCCTCCTCCTCCTCCTCCTCTCATGGTCCCCCCTCCATCCCCTCAGCCTCCCTCGCCCCGTCAGAGAGAGCAGGCGCCCAGCATCACCACAGATCAACGTGTGAGTGCATGGGATCAATCAGGTTTTGCTAGAGTGATCGTATGGATTTATGAAAGATTTGCTATTTTTTGTATATCTATAACAGCTTCGTTTTCTTTCTTTTTTAATCGTTTTCTCACAGCATGACATTTTTTGGGGGTGGGAGTTTTTTTGGTATATTTTTAGTTTTTTTTTTTATATGATTTGTGTTGCGTTATCCATTTTTTTTTTTCGGTCTGTTCGCTTGGTTTGCTTCTATCTATCTTTTTTTTTTCTTAATCGCTAATGCATGGACCACCACCATCACCACCACCACTACTACCACTATTACTACTACTACTACTACTACTACCACCACCACCACCACATCCCACAGAGCACCTTACTTATAACAAAAACGCAAATACATCCACTAATATTATCTTCCTTTCTCTTTTAACGATAAGGAAATGCAGTGGAGTGCTTTCATATTTGTCTTTCAGAGAGGTGGAGAGGAGATGAGTAGAGGGAGGGTGGAGGGTTGAGGAGTGGATGAGGTGGTGGATATATGTTTGCTTTGATGCTTCATTTGGAGGAGGAGGAGGAGGAGGAGGAGGAGGAGGAGGAGGAGGAGGAGGAGGAGGAGGAGGAGGAGGAGGAGGAGGAGGAAAGGAGGAGGAGGGATAGAGTGAGATTATAACACTATGATAAACATCACCATCACTAGCACTGCATAATACACAAACAACTCCATTTACTACTACTATTACTATTACTACTACTTATATTACTATTACTATCACGCTGTCACCATCACATACATACAGGAAGGAGATGTAGGAGAGGAAGGTGGTTATGTACGCCTCGTCTCTCTTTCCTAAACGCACACATACAGAGAGAGAGAGAGAGAGAGACAAGAGAGGACAAGAAGATAATTAAGAGAATCACTGTGACTCCTTCCTTCCTTCCTTCACTTAGGTTGGTAAGAAAAAAAGTGATGTTGAGGAAGAAGAATAAAAGGAAGAGAATGTTATATATATACAAAAAAAATTGTTACTCATTGGTTTGACTTTTTTATGAGGTGTGGAAAAAGTGACCTAATACCTGAAAATACACCTGTTTTTTATTTTTTTCGTGGGTGGTTATACACAGGTGACTCCATACGTGACAGGTAATGAATGACACGTTAACAAAAGCGACACCCAACGAAAAATAACTATACAAAATAAAAAAATAAAAAAGAGAGAGGGGGTGAGGAAGGAAAAAGTGGAGCACGGAACAGAGAGAGAAAAAAAAAAAAAAAAAAAAAAAACAGTTTCCGTGTCAACCAAACAAATATTCTTTTTCTTATATAACAAAAAAAGAGAAAAATAGTGAATAGTTTGGATATATATGGTCATTTAAAAGGAATTACAACGATATATATAAAAGAAAAGGAGTCTGGGGATGAGTTATGAGTGATATGTCAGGTAATGGTGAGGGGGAATGACACCAATTCAAGTTGTAAATGTAAAGAGTGTTTTTATAGTGTGAAGGGAGTATAGCTATATTGCTCTCTCTCTCTCTCTCTCTCTCTCTCTCTCTCTCTCTCTCTCTCTCTCTCTCTCTCTCTCTCTCTCTCTCTCTCTCTCTCTCTCTCTCTCTCACGTCACCTTGACATTCCATCTCGTCTTGTCGTTAAAAGCTTCAATATGTGAACGATGTTTTATTATGGAAAATGAAAGTATGTCGACATTTTATTAATATATTTAGTTTGAATTTTATCCGAGTCGTTTTAAGATTATATATAAATAGTTGTGATATAATGAAGGTTTATGTCTTCATTTGGAACTGTGCTTTACTAAATTTTAATGTGAATGAAAAGCAGTGTAGTACAAAAGGTTTCGGCAAATCTTTACGAAATGTTAGACACAAATTCTTCTTTTAAACGGAATTATTTTATTTTCCTGAGTTACACCTGGTACGTCTGCAGCGATAACTCTTGAAAACAGTCCTGCAGCGACAAAATACAAAGACAATTTATTCGCTGTCTAGTAACCGTAGATATTAGATGATCGGTGCTACTTTAGCTTGTTATCTACAAGGAAAAATTATCTACACTGCACAAATATAATTTTGGAATGATATCTACATAGTAAAACATTATATTTCATTAATGTTATTTGACAAGCAAGGGTGAAATACAGTTTGATATTATAATAATCAGAAAAATAAGTCCAGATTCGTGTTCAGCATGACCAAAAACCTCATTGTACCAATTTTCATGAGATTCGGAGGTGTGAAAATTTGCATAAAATTTTGTAGGGTACACCCTTAGAGGTTTTTTTATATATCACATATTTTGAAATAACTCAAAATGTATGGGGTTTCCGTAAAAAACGTAGAGAATATAAAAGAAAGAGCAAGAGGCGCTTGTTCTAATGCGCTAAGATATAAGTGAATTGGAATATAATTATAGATGTAGGAGTGTAAAGTAATATTCATTAATTTTTTTCTTAATTCTTTTATTTTCTTCATAGGTTTTAAAGTTATTGGAAATATGATGAGACTATGATGTAAACATTATCAAACTCCATAAATTTACTTCAATGCAATTTTCCTTTAAGACTAATATTTACGTAGTAAAATGGGAAAACCTTTTTCGACCTCAATTCTGGTGGAATTTTCGGGCCACAAAATGGAAAATCCAAATATTATAGTAATGACCAAACTAATTCCAGATTCGTGATCAACATGACCGAAAACCCCTTGGTACCAATTTTCATGAGTTGTGTTGAAATATTAACAAAAAAAGTCTTAACTTAACCTAAACGTTTCCAACCCATTTGACTTTTGACAAAAATGTATAGAATAGTATCCTGTCCTCCTTCCATCCTACAACTGGCCTTCCTCTCCTCGTGGGACCTTCAATTTCACAAACAAAATAGATTCAGGACACGTAGATAGCACTATAAAGTGTAGATCGCATATCAAAGTAGATTCAGGACAAGTAGATAACAAGCCAAAGTAGCACCTAGATGATCACTTATTGTACCAACATTACCGTGAAAAGCAACATCACTTCATGTAGCAAGATGGTAATTGGTGGTACATTCCCCTCACTCCTAGACTCACAACCTTAACCCCTCACTCCCTCATGACCCCTCCTCGTCCCCTCCTGAGTACGCCATAGGGAGGCTCTTCCACACTCCCTCTTCCTCACCCTCACTCTTCCCTTGCCAAACGCACCTCTGCTTTTACATGCTAACCGGTTAACACATTTTTCCTTCCCACCTCTTAACTTCCCTCCTTCGTCCCCTCCTCACACACACACACACACACACACGCTCTCTCAGCTTAATATATCTCCATGACCTTTTATTAAACACTCATACTCGTACATCCATCCCTCCCTCCCTGTCCTCCCTCCTTACACCTTTAACATCCCTCTCCTCCTCCTCCTCCTCTTCCTCCTCCTACACATCCCCTTACTCTCTCTCTCTCTCTCCCTCTCCCCGCAGCCACCCTTCTGTGCCTACGTTTGTGTCGTCAGCGGTGTTGTGGGAAGAGTATCTGTCAGCCTCAACGCAGCTACCGGCAGAGGGAGCTGGAGATGCAGATGGTGATTGTGCTGCTCGTCATCACCATCGTGTTCCTCATCTCCTGGTCACCAATCGATGTAAGTGCTTGGTGTTTTGACTCACTATATATTTTTTTTGTGTGTGTATGTAAGTTTGTTTGTTTTTTACATTGGTTTCTGTTTTTTTTCTTCAATTTTTTATTTATCTCTTTCTATTTTTACCCAATGTTATTTGACACCACCACCACCACCACCACCACCACCACCACCACCACCACCACCGCCACCATCACCACCACCACCACCACCATCACCACTACCACCACTAACAACAACAGCAACAACATAATCTAATCCCAATCTACCTCGTCCCCATTTTGACCCATGTACTAACTGATGCCCAAACTCTCTCCCTCACCCCCTCCTCTCCCTCCCCCTCCACCTCCCCTTCCCTTCCTCCCTCCACCTTTGGCCTCCACCTCATTAATTCCTCCACTAATGGGCATTGCTTTCCAGTCCTCCCACGCAGACCCAAGGGAGGGACAGTGAAAGGGAGATACGGAGATAAGAGAGAAAGGGAGGAAGTGATAAATGGAGGGATGGAGGGATGGAGTGAGGAATTAATTAAGAAGGAAATAGGAATGAAAATTTGAGTTATGTTTTTGAAATAATAACTAATTAGCAATCTATGGTTAAAGATAATATAGTTACATTTATATATTTTATTTTTGTAATGGTGGACTTTTAAAAATATAAATAAATTGAAATATAGCAAAGTGGAGGAGAGATGAAGTACACTATTTATATTTTAGTGACCAATACATATTAATTCTTTTTTTCTATTCAATCTCTATTTACTAACCCTCAACTATTCTTCAACTCTTTCGTGATACATCTTACTCTGTTACTGTTATTCTTTTTGTTACTATTTCTAGACTTTATTCTCTAGTATATGTTCTTTCACCTCCTCCCTGACCACCACCACCACCACCACCACCACCACCACCACCACCACCACCACCACCACCACCACCACCACCACCAGCCTTCCTGTACACCCAAGTTCTGCTTCTCATTAGTTTCTCCCAAAATCCTCTTTAAAACTTCATGACACTCCCTCTCCATCCTCCTGATCCCTTCCCAGCAACTCAACTCTAATATATTGTCTTCCATGAACTCCCAGACTCACTCACTCTCTCTCTCTCTCTTTTTTTTCTTTTTTTTCTCTCTCTCTCTTTCTCTCTCTCTCTCTCTAACCCTTGCTTTCATTCCCTAACACGCCACAAACTTCATTAATCTCTCAACGAACACTCCCAACTCTCTCTCTCTCTTTCTCTCCTTGTATTCTTCTCCCACACACACACACTCCTTCTCTCCCACACACTTACATACTCACACTTACTCTCTCTCACTCACTCTCTCTTTCTCTCCCCCACAGATGCGACTCTTCCTCAATCAGATCTGGCCGCACAAGACACGCGCAGATCACTACCAGGACCTTATAGCAGTCCGTCTCACCTCCATCAATCAAATTATCGATCCCTGGGCCTACATCATCTGCAGGAAGGTAAGAGGTGGAAGGTCAAGGGGGAAGGTCAGGGGTGGGAAGGTCAGGGGTGGAATTGTAAGGTAACATTTTCTCGCTCTTTTATTTATTTTTTTTTCCTCAAGGACATCTGAGGAAAAAAAAGAGGATCTAGTTTCCCTTTTTCCTTCGTTTCAGTTTTTTTTTTATCTTTATGTCTGATGCATCTTATGGTAAATTTAATAACGTGTTTCTTTCTTTTTCTTTTTCTCTTTCTTTCTCAAGGTCATGTCTGCATCTTCCTTCGTTTTCTTACAACTAAACCTATCACTGTAACGAACGAATAACCTTCCAACATTTTCTTATTTCATTATTTTTCCTTTCCATCGAAGATTACGCGTGTGCCACAATCCTCCTCGACGTATTATTCATCAAAGTTTCACGTATTTCTCAAAGGGGTTCGTGTCTCACTCCACTCCTACTCTAACTCCTCAAACGCATTTCAACACCTTGTTTCTTTTATACAATTCCGGAAATCTTGACTAATCTTAGCACGAGCTTCTTATCATCCTTATCATTCTTCCTTCAGGGTTCTTATCATCCTCTTTTAAATGGTTTCTTTTTTTATATGTACTACGAGTGTGTGTTTGTTTGTATTACTGTATGTAAGAGTGAGACTGAGAGAGAGTAAAAAAATAGGTAAGTTTAAAATATCACCATAATCACTATACAAATAAAAGCTACAGGTGTGTTTGTCTCCCTTCTAACCAGGTGTTCGTGACTCGAGCGTGGAAATGGATGCGGCTGTCACTCATGGGTTCAAGGTTGCTGGGGCGGGAGAACTCAAGTCACCCAGGCAGCTCTAAGAAGGCCTCCAAGACGGTACAGCCGCTCAACAAACAACTATATCGCCCGACGTTTAAAGGTGAGTAACCTAACCTAACCTAACCTAACCTAACTTAACCTCATCTCACCTCATCAAACCTAACCTAACCTAACCTAACCTAACCTCACCTCACCTCGCCTCACCAAACCTAACCTAACCTACTAATACTATTGCTACTACTACTATTACTACTATTAATGATGATAGTGATGATGATAGTCAATAAAATGTATCTTAATGTTTTCAGAGGACGATGGGAGAGACATGGGGAAGGGCGTGGTAGTTTTGGTGGAGAAGGACTCTCTTATACCCCCACAAAACGCCCCGCCCCTCGCCCATGACTCCCTGGTGGCGGGGGGAATGGTCCTGGAGGGCGTGGGCGTGGGCATGGGCGTGGGGGTTGAGGAAACGGTGGGTATAACGAAGGATACCCATGATGTCTTTAGGGACTCTGGTACTGGGTCTCATAACACGCCCTCCACTACTGACTCTGGCACTGCTAATTGCAACATGCCCCTCCCAGGTGAGTGTGTATGTAAGTGTGTTTACCTGGGTGCTGTCTCTCTCTCTTTTTCTTTTTCTCTCTTTCTCTCTCTTTCTTTTTCTATCTCTTTTTTTTTTTTTCTCGCTCGCTCTCTCGCGCTCTCGGGGGAAAAAATCGTTCCAAGGAGTTTAATTATTGTTTTTCCGGTATATTTTTTTCTTTTTTCCGTCCTAATGAGAAGTAAATAAAATACGGTATTTTATTTTATTGAAGTTTTTAGCCGATACGTGGAAGGAAAGAAAGAGGTGGAGGTGAAGGTGGAGAAAAAGAAGGAGGAAGAGGAAGAGGAAGAGGAAGAAGAGGAAGGATAAAAATATAAAAACACACAAATATTTTTCCAGGAAATCTACTTTACTCCACCCCCAAAAAAATTCTGCCCCTCCCCCTTCCCTACCCTCCCTCAGTCCTTTAACTCAATAACCTCCAACACCCACCCTCACCCCTACCCCATACCCCTCTCCTCCCTCTCCCCCACCCCTCACCCCCACCCCCCCTCCCCCCCCTAACACGCGCACTTACATAACATCACGTGACTTTACATCTTACATCATAAAAGTAACATACGAGTAACATACGAGGTGACCCTTACTAATTCACTGTTATATTGTACACTACCTCTATACACGTCCCTCTACATCCATCTTCTTACGTGATAAATAATAATAATGAAGTAAACTGATAAATTTGAGAGGAGGTAAATTTGTTAATAATGTTCTTGTTATTTGGTAAGATTAAGCACTTCAATTTATTTTTTTTTCTCTCCTCCACGAAATATTAAATCTCGTAAATAAAAACTTATATATTTCTACAATGAGAGAAGGCGACACCAGAAGTCATTAGGAGAAAACGAACGAAGCGAAATTATACTTGAAACAAAATAGAATAAAATAAATTAGATTAACAAGATTTACATAGCATATATTAATTAAAGAACAATGATTAACTGACTCAACACACACCTGAAACACACCTGCCCCCCCCCACCCCCCCACCCCACACACACACACACACGCACACACACACACACACACACACACACACACACACCTGACACATACCTGACACACACCGCCGTCAAGGGAAGGTAGTGGGAGTGTAATTTTCTTTTGATTAATCATGAAAATGAGGACGCACATACCTAGGGAGGAGGAGGAGGAGGAGGAGGAGGAGGAGGAGGAGGAGGAGGAGGAGGAGAAGGAGGAGGAGGAGGAGGAGGAGGAGGAGGAGAGAGGAAGAAGAGAGAGAGAAGAGTTAAGGGGACGAAGAATGTATAGAAAGAAAAAGAAAAAGAGAGAGAAAAAGAATTGAGAGGAGAGTGTGAAAGAAATAGCATCAAATATTTGTTTACTTCTTCCATTTCTTTCTCTCTTTCTCTCTCTCTCTCTCTCTCCTTCCCGCCAATTCTCGCCTCGTGCTTTGTGCCGCTACTAATCACCAAAACATAACATGATATTGACTCAAGTAATTACAAGGATGGACCTGGACTGTCTAGGTGATGGGCGGGGCACGATGGGGGGTCAGGGGGGAGGAAGGGGAAGATGGGAGGGGAAGAGGAAGGGCAGGATGGAGAAGGGAACGGGGAGAATGGGAGGGGATGGAAGGGATGTGGGGTCAGGAAGGTGAAGAGAAAGGGGAGGAGGGGGGAGGGAATGGGGAGGATAGGAGGGGAAGGATGGGAGGGGATAGGGAAGGAAGGGTGAAAGGTGGATGGGATGGTGGAAAATAGGATACTGGGTGGGGCTTAGGTAAAGATAGGGTGCGGGGAAAGGGGATGCAGGGGAAGAGGGAGTGAAAGATAGGGTGGAAGGGAAGGTAATGATGTAGTAATCCAATACCCTATAATCATACACTCCATTCCCATTCCCATTCCCATTCCCATTCCCATTCCTATTCCCACAAGGCACCACACACACCCTGCCGCTTCCTTTGCCTCCCTCTTTGCCGTGTGTCGATGTGGATAAACAAAAACGAGAGAATTCTGGGGAAACTTTAATGAATTGAGTGTCAGTTTACTATATTAACGTTACCTGAGTTTTGGGTGTGAAGTGAAGGAGGGAAGGAGGGAAGGACTAGGTGTTCTTTAATGCCTCCTTCCTTCATAGGTGTTGATAGGATAGGATAGGGAAGCCATGTTTACTAAATGAGGTCATAACAGTCATTACTCTAATGTTGCTTTAGTCTCCTTTTTGATGGTATAAAAACTTGATTGTTTGTTGTGCAAATTAATGAGCGGCGAAGATAATTTAATCAGCGACTGACCTCTCAACGGCGATGGGGGGAAGGGAGGGAGAAGGGAGGGAAGGGAGGCACCACCACGCCTTCTATGAAACATGGACAGGGGCAGGGCAGGATAGGGACAGGGGCAGGGGTAGGGGCAGGGGTAGGTAGGGGCAGGGGTAAGTAGGGGAGTAATTAATGTGAAATGAATCCCCCTGACCTGGACTCTTCAATGTAACAACGCCCCTCCACTCGTCCCTCCACCCGTCCCTCCACCCTCACCTCCACCCTTGCCCCGCCACCCTCGCCTCCACCCCGTCGGATCTATTACATTACACTGTAGGTATGGAGTATGAGGCGCCAGCTCCATACAAGGAACAAAACTAAAAATAGACAACGACAAGCTATTAACATGCACGACACACAATTAACAACACACCACTCCTTGACGTCTTGCTTGCGTGAACGAGACGAAGACGGAGAATTGCCTCCCTGCTTCCCTCCCTGTATACCTTCCTACTTACCTCCCTGCCTAATTCCCTGCGTATCTCCCTGCCTACCTCCCTGTCTACTCCCCTGCCTGTCTCACTGCCTGCCTCCTTACCTAACTTTCTGCCTATCTTTCTGCCTGCCTACCTGCTTGCCTCCCTCCCTCTCTGTCTGCCTTCCTGCTTCCCTCCATGTCTAGCTCCCTGTCTGCTTCCCTGCCTGTCTGCTTCCCTGCCTGTCTCCCTGCCTGCCTGTCTCCTTGCCTGCCTCCTTGTCTCCCTTAATTAATAGCAACACTGTATACTATCAAATAATATCATGTTACGCCCAGCTCCTCCTCAAGTATTCATCGTTGTCCCTGTATGTCCTTGGGTATTGTAAGGAGGAGGTGTTGTGTTTAAGGATGAGAGAAGAAAAGGATAAAAGAATGTATTTACCTTGTACCAGTAGCCTTCCAATCCTTCCTATCCTTTCTATCCTCCCCTTTAGTCCCATAACAAGTCCTATCCTATCAGTTTTGTTATATCTAAAATCTTGTTTTACACCTCCCTTCTATCACCTGTTCATCCCCTTCCCTGGAGTAGAAAAAGATGTAACTATGTATCTATTACGACTTGGGATTAACGTGATCTAATCTACGTTCTGTTATTGCTTAGGTATTGGAAGGTCTGTCTGGCAAGGTTATAAGGAATTAGAAGACTCGTTACCTTCCTGTCATTTATACTAATTTATAACCCTAATACTTTCTATCTGATATCTTGTTTTAGGTTTTATATTTGATTTCATGTATGAGGTCGTAAAAACATTGCAGTTTCGTTGGTGAAGTAAGAGTAAGAAAACACTAGGAACACAAACTTTCACTCTATCAAAGTTATCACGCACATACTACACTCACTCTCACCTTCCCTCCCCCCTTCCCTCCTCCTCCCTTTCATTCCTGTGACCTACATCTCCCCTTCGATCTTAACCATCCTCTCTCACTCCCTTCTTTATGTACCTTATCAGTGGCGTATGGTGGATTCTGTCACTGGGTGTGCTAAACAGTGATTCTGTCCATAACTAACATATACCTAATTACTCTTCCCTTACCCCTTACCCTGACCTTGCCTTCTCACCCCACAGAGGATACAGGAGACGTCCCCATCCCGGTGTTCAGGTCCCAGCAGTATCGTATGTGTCCCTTGGAGGAAATCAATGACCACACCAGACTTAAACGTATTACCTCCTCCGCCTCCGCCCGCGCTGCTCCTACCTCAAGGCCAGAGAGGAACACTTATGATGCCCCAGGTGAGTAGGCCAGGTGTGTGTGGGGGAGGGTATGTGTGTGTGTGTGTGTGTGTGTGTGTGTGTGTGTGTGTGTGTGTGTGTGTGTGTGTGTGTGTGTGTGTGTGTGTGTGTGTGTGTGGAAAAATGTCAAAAAATAAAAAAAGGTTACAAATTTTCTTACATTGATGATAAGGAAAGTAATGAGAGAATTTTGAGCACTTGTTTTAGTATATATAGTCACGGTTCTTTATTATTATTATCAATGAAGGAAATATGTGGAATGGAATGAAGTTCTATTTATATAAAAAAAATAGTTTACGTTCTAAATTCCAAACGTGGATTCTTGACGGAGCTGCAGACTGAAGGTTTATTTGGGGAGATGCGATATCATTCTCGAGTTGACGGAGAATACAAATACCTCTCTCTCTCTCTCTCTCTCTCTCTCTCTCTCTCTCTCTCTCTCTCTCTCTCTCTCTCTCTCTCTCTCTCTCTCTCTCTCTCTCTCTCTCTCTCTCTCTCTCTCTCTCTCTCTCTCTCTCTCTCTCTCTCTCTCTCTCTCTCTCTCTCTCTCTCTCTCTCTCTCTCTCTCTCTCTTTTTTCTCTTTTTTTTCTCTCTCAATATTTGCTTCTCACTTTTCCAAGGACATGTTCGCCTTCCCGTTTCTCTATTTTTCCTCCTCTTCCTTTTCGAGAGAGAGAGAGAGAGAGAGAGAGAGAGAGAGAGAGAGAGAGAGAGAGAGAGAGAGAGAGAGAGAGAGAGAGAGAGAGAGAGACAAGACTATCTATTATTACTTCCACTTTCCCGGAATAGATAGATCTGACTTTACGTATCCAAATGGAGATTATATATATTATTTTTTCTTCGCTCTCTATGTCTTCGCTTTTCAGATTCCACAGCGAGGAGTCGTCTGAATTTCATGCTATTTCACGATCTATCACTTTCATTTTCACACGCATTTCACTTTCTTCTCAAGGGATCATCATATTCGGCAAAAAAAAGAAGAAAAAAAAATTCATACCACCAGCTTATACCATTTTTTTTTCCCCTCTTTCCTTCCTTCTTATCCTTCTCCTCTTTTTCTTTCTCTTTCCTTTGTCTCTACTATTTCTTCTTTGCGTTTTTCTGTCTTTACCAGGAATCTGTGACGTGTCCTGTTCCTGTCAAAATATTGTTCTGTAGGCAATGTGGAGGAGGAGGGAGAGGAGGAGGAGGAAGGAGGAGGAGGAGGAGGAGGAGGAGGAGGAGGAGGAGGAGGAGGAGGAGGAAGGAAAAAGTGGCTAGGTAGGTTAGGGATTAACACTCACCAACCCAAGTCTTCTCTAGTACCTGGAAAAGAGAAAGAAAAGAACATATAGAAAATGGAGATATATTTTACCCTATCAAACAAAACTCATCTCTCTCTCTCTCTCTCTCTCTCTCTCTCTCTCTCTCTCTCTCTCTCTCTCTCTCTCTCTCTCTCTCTCTCTCTCTCTCTCTCTCTCTCTAATCTGCGCTGAAGGATAAATTAGCGACGTTGGGAGAACCAAAACAAAAAGATAAGAAAGGAGGGAAAAAAATAGATACTCGAAGTGACAAAATTCTCACCTTAAGGATGATGAATGATGGCGAGGAGGAGAGGACGGAGGGAAGAATGATGATGGTGGCACGTAATGATGATGACGATGATGATGATGACGGAGGAGGAGGAGGAGGAGGAGGAGGAAGAGAAAGAGAAAGAGAGAGTAATGTGTTTCTTCTTCCTATGATTTATTTCGCAAACTATGATTGTATACATCTATGTTTTATAATAATGATGATGATGATGATGATGATGATGATGATGATGATAATGATGTTAGTGGTGATGTCCTTCCATTCACAGTTTCACACCTTCATTTCTTCCTCTGTCTCCTTCCCTCC
>JAXIVD010008228.1:0-18073 GCA_036785275.1 Cancer borealis | reverse complement strand
CTTCACCCCACACCAGCTGCCACAGATGGGAGGCTGTGGGGGGCTTGAGAACACAGATGGTGACCTCTTGTGGGTGTGTGGTGAATGTGGTTAGTCTGGCAGGGAAGGGAAGGGAAGGGGAAGGAGATTGTGCTAGTTTGGATATAAGAGGAGGTAGGTGTTTGGTAGTGATGGTGGTGGTCATTGGGATAGGTGAAGGAGAGATGGGTAGGGATGAAAATTGAAGAAAGGAAGAGGAGTATGAAGGGAAGATGGAGGAACAAGAGGAGGAGGAGGAGGAGGAGGAGGAAGAGGAGGAAGAGGAGAAGGAGGAGGAGGAGGAGGAGGAGGGGGGGTAGAATGTCTTTATCGTAGTCAGTGATCCTTAAATCTGGTAGTATGTTTTCTCTCCTCTCTCTCTCTCTCTCTCTCTCTCTCTCTCTCTCTCTCTCTCTCTCTCTCTCTCTCTCTCTCTCTCTCTCTCTCTCTCTCTCTCTCTCTCTCTCTCTCTCTCTCTCTCTCTCTTCGTACTTTCTTATTCATGTTCCTCCTCCTCCTCCTCCTCCTCCTCCTCCTCCTCCTCCTCCTCCTCCTCCTCCTCCTCCTCCTCCTCCTCCTCCTCTTCCCTCCTTCGTTATGAATTACCTCCGCCACCTGGATTTTTTTTTTTTGTATTCCTTGTCAGTTGTTTCTTTATTTCCACACGAGAATCTGTTTCCATATTTTAGAGATTAGTAATTTTTTTTTTCTCTTTTTTCCCTCTCTTTCTGACTTTCTTTTTCTTTTTCTCTCTCTCTCTCTCTCTCAATAAGTCCTTTTTCTTTAATCTTTTTATGTATTTTTTTGTGATTGTTTCGTTTGTTTTATCTTTTTTAATCTCTTATCGTAATTTTTTTTGGTTATTCATGACTTTTTTTTTTTATGTTGATTACAGTTTCATAATTCTTAGAAAGTTTTCATCATGTCTTAATAATCTTCTCTTTGATATGTAGTTGTGTGTGTGTGTGTGTGTGTGTGTGTGTGTGTGTGTGTGTGTGTGTGTGTGTGTGTGTGTGTGTGTGTGTGTGTGTGTGTGTGTGTGTCATTATACAAGTCCATGGTAGGTGTTGTTTTAGTAATGAATTTTCTTCTTTTTTTGTTATCTATTTATTTTTTTTTGTTTTAATTTTTTCACTCTAACGTGTCTACGAATAATGCATCAAGGCGATAAAAGTGTCTCGTGTGAAGGTCAGCGTCAGTAATTCCTCGTTTGCATTTCACATTTTCTTTTAATCCACCGAGTCTTTCTTTTTCGGAGTTTGTATTTTGTAAAGAGGACCCTTGAATCTAGTGATATAGTTTTCCTTACTACTCCTAGATGGCGCCACATGTGCGTTCCCCCTCCCTTGGGCATGAGTTAGTGGACCGGCACGTGGGACCACTTGCCTTTCTCTAATTTACGAGGACTTAACTTCGTGTTTAATGTTCTCCTCAGATTTATAAAGCGTAATTGAAAGGCATCGATTTATTGAGTAGATGTCATGTGCCTTGTGTTTTGTAGGTTATTATAGCGTGGATTGATGGGGTTACGTAGTGACTGGTGTGCGGATGTAATTCTAATGCTCCACTTAGGTTGCAGTGGAATGGCCGAAAATAATATACCAGTTAGTTGTATTGGTGTTCGTAGGTAGCAGCAGGTGGAGGAGTGGAAGGAGGAGGACAAGGTGGAGGAGGTGGAAGAAGAAAAGAGTGGAGTAGGTCGATTATTACGATGTTGCCTTTCATGTCTAAACACAATCTCCTCATCCTCTTGTTTGACTCTCACCTTTCTTCTCCCCCACACAGGCGCCGGGAGCAGTAGCAGCCAGAACGCCCGCAGGGATGGTGCAGGGAGTTGCTGCCACCGGGGAGGAGGAGGCGGCATCAGTGTAGTGCCAGTGTGTGCGTGTGCTTGCGTGTTACCCATGTGTACCCGTGTGCGTGAAGGCGTGGCGTGCTGACATGCTGCCCTCCAAGAGTTGTGGTGCAGGGACGGCGCTCTGGCTCCCTCCACGGGCTGCCAGGAACCACGTGGAGGGCGCCTCGGGGTGTCTGGGCACGTGTCACTGTTCGCCCAGACGGAGGAATAAGTCTGTGTCATCGTCGTTCTCCTCGTCATCCTCCTCCTCCTCCTCATCCTCCTCGTATAGGGAGGAGGATGGTGGGGAGGGGGAGGAGCCGCCCCCAACGTGGGTGTATCTGACAGTGTGGCTCGCCGGGGTGTTGGTGTATGTGAATGGCTTAACGGGGGACTTTGTGCATGACGACGTGAGTGCCATTAAGACCAACCCGGACGTGATGGGGACCAACCCGGTGTCGCACGTGTTCTTCAACGACTACTGGGGGAAGGCCATGTCGGACCCACTCTCGCACAAGTCCTACCGCCCCCTCACCATCCTATCCTTCAGGTAAGTCCTCCCATCATGGACACAGCTCATCAGATGCATGTTACTGTACGGTGTTCGTATTTTTTTTTTTTTTGCCTCGATAACAACACTAATTGGTACTTTTCATTCCCTTGTTTCGTCATTCCCTCGTTTCGTCATTCCCTTGTTTCGTCATTCCCTCGTTTCGTCATTCCCTTGTTTCGTCATTCCCTTGTTTCGTCATTCCCTCGTTTCGTCATTCCCTCGTTTCGTCATTCCCTTGTTTCGTCATTCCCTCGTTTCGTCATTCCCTCGTTTCGTCATTCCCTCGTTTCGTTATTCTCTCGTTTCGTCATTCCCTTGCTTCGTCATTCCCTTGTTTCGTCATTCCCTTGTTTCGTTATTCACTCGTTTCGTTATTCACTCGTTTCGTCATTCCCTCGTTTCATCATTCCCTTGAAAACCTAGTCGCTATCTCTCTCCTTCCCCTTAGTTATTAATACTCGTCTCATATAAGTTAGTGAAGCTTTTCTTGGTATTGTGATCTTCAAACAAATGTCTGCGTCCCAACACAACTCACGTCACTGTTGCACCCCGTGACCTGTCTGTCTTCACGCTCCTTACTCCCAGCATGACAACACAACCCTCTGTGGCCTCTCCATCTACCATCCGATATTATAGTTTCTCCAGGGTCGTACCACATAGCTGGTAATCCTCACCATTCAAGAACTATCACCCCCTTGCCCTCCCCATCGCCGCGGCCAGGATGTAGGAGGGGGTCAGAGAAGGGCAGCCGCTCGGAATATTGATAAATGGGTAAATAATAAAGTTGGTTCAGTGAGAATACGCAAGCTGGTCACCGTCGGGATATTAAATCAGAGTTGAAAATGCAATTGATGATTTCACGGCAACCGGGGCGAGAATCTAGCACATACCCGCGGCAACAGACGGACAGACAGACGGACGGTTAACTTTTGGTGTGTTTTTTTCGTCTTAAGGATGTACTACTACCTCCACCTCCACCTGTCAGCCTACGCCAACACTTACCCTCACCCACACCTGTCACCTACGCCCACATTTACCTGCAACTCGTCCATGCAAACAGCCGATCGTCCACAAATCAAACTTGTGTTGGCTGGATGCAAGGCTTTGACGCAAATTTATCGCTTGGCTTATTTGACACTAAAATGATGGTTGATATCGGTGTTTTTCAAGGGTTTTCATTGGTGGTCCGCGGCGGTAGGTTTTCTCCGCGCTGATAGGTTAGTTGGAAATTATGAGCGCGGCAATATCACGCCTTAAATGGCCAATCTTGTGTAGCGCATCTAATATTAAAACTGCGTCAGGCTCACAGGGAGATTAATCCTTTTGACATTGAAAGACATTTGGGTTGGGACACGACACCGCTCTGCCGACCACTACCACCACCACAACCTCCTTTCCTCCTTCTACTCCTCCTCCTTCTCTTTCTCCTCCTCCTCATCATCATCCTTTTCCTCCTCATCCTCCTTCTCATCCTCCTCATCCTCCTTCTCTTCCTCCTCCTCCTGCTTCCCGCACCATCATCGTCTTGCAAGGAGGTGGTTGCAGGTCCTTCACAACTCTGCTCATTAATTCCTTGGGCGACACGTGTTGGGCTCGAGTGCGTCTGTCAATTTGGCACGATTAGTGAGGGTCTCATAAATAGACATTAAGGCGGGCTGGAAGGTGCGTGGATATATGTGCGTTTGTGTAGAGGTAGGTAGATGAGTAGAAAGGTGAACAATTTATTAGGCAGGTAGATGTCTGGGGTAGACAAATGGTTTAGTAAATATTTGAAAGGGTGATGAGTTGGTAAAGTGGTTTGTCTTATTTACTTCCGAGTCCATATAGTTAACAGGGTTCGATTTCTCTCTCTTTCCTACTGTATAGATTGTTAATGTTTTAGGTAGAGATAGAATGGGGGATATAAGTAACATTTTTTAGTAAGATTTTCTATTATTACTTAGCATTCACACACACACACACACACACACACACACACACACACACACACACACACACACACACACACACACACACACACACACAGGGTCAGGTGTCCTTCCCAACATTTCGTTATTCTGTTGGACCGTCAAGGTTGGTGATGTCCTTTTCTCCCTTGGTTCGTAAGCCAGGCAAGGGTTACCCTCCACATGCCCTTCCCACTAATTGTTTGTTTCCATAGTTACAAACACGCACAAAACAGGGAATAAACCATAACCGTAAAGTAAAGTGAAGTGGCTTAGTGTGAAACGGGGAAGCAGCGAGTCACCGAGAGGGGAGAGGCAAGACCCGAGTCGTTAGGTCGTGCTCTGATTGTTTACAGAGGATAATGGCTGAAACCAACTCGAGGGCAGCCCCGCGACACCTGAAGAAGGGCTGAGGATGTCCGCTAAACAGTGATATTAAAACTCAAATTCCGGAACTCGTATTACGCAATGGACACGTAAAATAACATTAGTCATCAAGGAATATCGAAACATTCATTACCTGCCACGAGATGATAGCAGCACGAGCCTCCACCTGCCAGCCTCACACCACCAGATAGTCTCCTCGCCTGTGGCCTCACCTGCCCTCTCTTCTCCTGCCTCCTGTGTAGCGTCACGTCGCTCCCACAAGTGGAAAAGTTAACTCCCAACACAATTTGTAACTGAATTTCTTAACTTAATTTCCATTTGCTCATTTCGAGTTTTAGGAAATTTCTTTACAGGCTCCATAATTCTAGTAGTACGTATTTTTTCTTTTCACGCCATCACCATCTGATGGAAAAAAAAAAAAACTAAGCCAGGAAAGCGTTGCTCCTGTAAAAATAAGGAAAAAAAGTAGATTAGAAAAATAGATAACAGAAGATAATCTAATACTAAATAAGAATAAATGGGAATTTCAAAAAGACTGAGGTTAGTTTTGATTGTTCTCTTGAAATAGTTTCCTAATAAAAGGAAATGGTAAAACAGGAAGGCAGTTGTACTACAGCTTTTTGGTGAAAGGAATTGATAAAAGAGGCAAAGCCCAGAAGTGCTCCAGGTTGAATTTTTAAATAAACTTTGAGTGAATCACACAACTTTCGTGATAGAAGAAATGGCAGTAAAGCGATCAAACTGAAAAAAAGAAACTAAATAATAGGGATAATTTTAACTGAATACCAATTGTCACGAAAAGTTAGTTTATAAATTATGTTGCAAGAATTTCTGGTGTACCATTAACATTTTTGTCAGGTAAATATAGAGTAAGTCTTGAAAGTGGAAGGCTACGTCACCCTCTGTGAACCACCTTACTTGTTTGTATAACGAGTACAAACAGACAGAGTTGATCAAAGCATATTCGACTTCATGATAAGGTGAACACGCTAAATGTACTCTACACACACCAGAAACAATAACGTCGACGGTGAAGTGTTCGCAGACAGATGAATCTCTGACACAGAAGCATTACTTTTTTCATTGGAAATCATTTAAGTAAGGCCTTGGATCCTCCTACATAGCTGAGGCATAAAGTCAAAAGTATTTCTGCTTCGGTGGCGTCACAGGTGCGTCAAGAGAAGATGGTGGAATAAGGCTATGTAGACAAGACCTAAACTGTGCAGGGACAGACGAGTAACATAATAAGTCATAAGGTTTGTTGCTAAGGGTAAGGAAATGTCACGAAGGTTTCCAAGGAGATCTTTATCGAGTGTAAGAAGTTGTTTCAGTTGCTCCAAAGTTATTGAAGATAAAATTTCAGGAATTGTTCAGCAGGATGGTTGCTAGAAAACAGATAACATTGAAAAGATACTAGAATTTCTTCCAATATTGTTCTTCAAATGGAAATTAAACCAGTATTTGCTCATTTTTCAATTTACATAGTTGAGAATTTCTAAATCATCACTAAAATGTGGTTTTTCATATCGTCAGTAGAATTAGGTGAAAGAAGTACAGCAGATATCAGACGTACGATGGTGAAAGTTTTAAAAATAGTTCTGTAAAACACGTGAGAGAAGATACCTGTCCACCTGTATGCGTCGTCACCTTGAGTATGCATCGACCTGTGAATATTTGTGGTCCCTTCCCGCGTTAGAGCTGGCAAGGCACGGCTGTAATTACTGTCATGTTTATAAGAGTAATTCTACAATTCAGAAGTGCAGGTGTGTAGTAACGCGCTTTTAGTGTTATGTGAACAGGGAGAGATCTCGTCTAGAGAGGAGGCTTAAATGCTCTCTGGTATCACCGAGACACGAAGGGAAAGGGTCGGGGAGGACACGGGAGGATCAGCGATAAGCTCTTCTCGTTCCCTCGCCGCCTCGCCTCCACACCTCCGCGGCACTGTTGGGAAACCGTCGTGGCAGGTGTCTTGCTGCCTACCCGTCATTATGTGGGTTTGTTTTATGTATGTGTTGTGTGTTGTTGACGCTCCTGTGTGTGTGACGGCGGGTGGGTGAGTGAAAGTGAGGTAAATAAATAGCTTGATAGATAGGTTGGTAAATAGATAGATAGATAACTTAATTGATTGCTTGATAGATAGATGGATACATATAGAGTGAAAAAATCAACAACCATTTTTAGTTTCACACAACCATCGAATGAAAATAAACTTTTTATTTTCTTTTCATTTACGGGAAAGATAAATAAACACCCACGACTTTGAACACAGACAGTCACGCCCACTCACTCCCGCCTGCCTTGTATTCCTCCGCCGTGACGCCCACCTCAAGTAGTGTCCAGTCCAGGGGGGGGTGAGCGCATGGCAAACATTTATATATTTATAGTTTTTTTTCTCGTATACTGAAGGATTATTTTTAATTACAAAGTTTTTTTTAAATCTATTTTATTGCATCTAATTTTCTGTATGTCATTTTTTTTCTCTCTTTCTCTCTCTGCCGTAAAATTAATCAAAATATAAATAGATGACAAGATTTGAGTGACATTCCAAAGTAATTAGTTTTGTTAGGTGGATTATACACGTAGAGAGGGGAAAGGAGGGAGGGAGGAGCAGCGAAAGGAGGTAAAGGGGAGAGGAAGGGAAGCAGTCTGTCTAGGAGGGGGAAGAGAAGGTCGTGTTCGTGAGTTTTTTCAATGCTTTTTTTTATGTGTGTGTTTCTCGAATCTCCCCTTGTTTGATTTGCATTCTGTTTTCTCTCCTTTTTCCTCCTTCTTCCTTTCTTCTCTTTTGTTTTCCTCTTGCAAGCATTTAGTTACAATTTTATTTACTCTATCTATCTTATGTTTATATATATCTATCCATCTATCTATCTATCTTATACTCGTTCCTTCTATGCTTTCCATATCATGTTGTGTTTGGTTAATGTAATTTGGTTCTATTCAGTTGATGTGTTTTTGTTTTGTTTTGTGTCCAAGTGTTGTCCAGCTCATGTAAATAAAACTTGGAAGACGGAAGAAATATTGTCAATAACACCACCATTAAAACTAGAATGACAATAACAACTACTGCTACTCCTACTCATAATATTAATACCAAAGCAGCAATAACGACTGAGCTACTTCTGTCACTACTACTACTATTATTATTACTACTACTACTACTACTACTACTACTACTACTACTACTACTACTACTACTACTACTACTATGTCAATAATAACTGCAGAAACAATAGAAACCAAACGGCAGCATGAAAAAAAAGCAATGACCATCACCACCACCACCACCACCACCACCACCACCACCACCACCACCACCACCACCACTACTATATCTAAACAAAACGACATTTCCACACCTAAAAAACATTATCTTAACTCGTCCCTTTTCCTCCTCCTCCTCTCTCCTTCCCTCCCCTTCCCTTCCCTTCCCTTCCCTTCCCTTCCCATCCCTTCCCTTCCCTTCCCTTCCCTTCCCTTCCCTTCACCGAGCCTCTAGGGGCCTCCAATCGTGTCGTAACTCCACCTTGCCCTCCACACGGCGCCTGGGAGCAGCCTCCAGGGTCCCGTCCATCCCCTCTCCTCTCCACTTAATATTGTCTCACACCTCCCATTACCTTGCCCCCCCCTACCTTTCCTCCCCCTCCTTCCTCCACCCTTCACTCCACTATTCCCTCCTCCTCCTTCTCCTTCTCCTCTTCCTCTTCCTCTTCCTCTTCCTTTTCCTCTTCCTCTTCCTCTTCCTCTTCCTCTTCCTCCTCCTCCTCCTCCTCCTCCTCCTCCTCCTCCTCCTCCTCTTTCTCTTCCTCTTCTTCTTCCTCCTTCTCCTCCTCCTCCGTCTGTCCCTTCTACTGCTCTATACTCCATTCACACTCTCTCTCTCTCTCTCTCTCTCTCTCTCTCTCTCTCTCTCTCTCTCTCTCTCTCTCTCTCTCTCTCTCTCTCTCTCTCTCTCTTTCGAGAGAGAAAGAGAGAGAGGGATAGGGAGAGGAAAAGAGAGAGAAAGAAACAAAGGACTAGAGACACGAAGAGAAGGAAAAAAAATATGCATATGTACCTTTGCCTTATTTTATTCCACTTTTTTGTTCTTATTGGGGCCGAAGGGGATAGGAAGGAGGAGGAGGGGAGGGGAGGAGGAGGAGGAGGAGGAGGAGGAGGAGGAGGAGGAGGAGGAGGAGGGGGAGGAGGAGGAGGAGGAGAAGGAGGAGAAGGAGGAGGAGAAATGGTCCTGTGTGGAGATGAATCTTCTTACCTTTTATCTTCGTGCTCGTGTCCTGGGAGACCTATGTCGGGTTTTTCCTTTTTTCTGTATCTTTTGGAGGCGAGTGTTCTTGAAGGGGTGGAGGGGAAGGGTGGAGGTGTGGCCTTAGAGGGGAAAATTCCGTGTGACCTAGTGATGGAGTGTGATGTATATGTACTCTCTCTCTCTCTCTCTCTCTCTCTCTCTCTCTCTCTCTCTCTCTCTCTCTCTCTCTCTCTCTCTCTCTCTCCTCTCTCTCTCTTTCTCTCTGTTTTATTTTGAATCGTATTTTTTCAAGTTTCTTTACAACAAATGAGATAATTAAATGTGTTATCATTGCATGTTTCCCTCGTAAATAGCCTCAAATAACGTTTAACGAGAATAATATTAAGTCCATAATTATGAAGGATATTAATTGTGGTTAATGTACTCCCTCACTTTTTATTTTGTTTGTGTTATAGTCTTGGCTGGGAGATCCGGTGAATGATTAATTTTGAATGATAATAATGATGTAAGTAATTATATTTCTGCTTCAACACCTAATGCTGCTGATTGTGGTGGTGCTGTTGGTGCGTTAGAAGTAGTAGTAGCAGCAGTAGTAGTAGTAGTAGTAGTAGTAGTAGTAGTAGTAATAGTAGTTGTTGTTGTTGTTGTTGTTGTTGTTGTTGTTGTTGTTGTTGTTGTTGTTGTAGTTGTAGTTGTAGTTGTATTTGTTGTTGTAGTAGTAGTAGTACAGGATTCATCATCATCATCATCATCATCATCATCATCATCATCATCATCATCATCATCATCATCATCATCATGGAGGTGAGGGAGGGAGTCTGGGTTACTTTCAAACGTTAATATACAAATACACAAACCAAGATAAATAAAGTACAAACACTTGCAAAATGACCTTCGCAGAACACTAAATTATGCAAACTCTTCTTGTATGCATTCAATCAATATATATGTATTCATCATACTTTATTGCAAGTCTCAAGGCTCATATTTTCTTCTATGAATTGAATAGTTATAGTCCTTACTAGATGTTGATGGGATGTAGTTAGGGTCGCAGTGCACAAGTTATATTCAATTATGCATGTGTCGTGTTCTTGGCTGGAGCAATACGTTGATAGAAACGATGAAGCACAAACATCGACAGTAATTGGTTAGTGCTTCAGTACAGCATATGAATATACCACCACTGAGACTGTGTGGGCAGTTAATGATTTCCTGAGGCTACGGAAAGTTGGAGTAGGAATGAGGTGGGAGTGAAGTGGGAGTGAGGTGGGTGTTGTTTGTAGTAGGAGCGAGGGAGTGAACTTGTTATGTGAGTGTTGGATTGCAAAGTGACATAGTAGAGGTGTGTGTGTCCAGTGGTATGTGGAGGAAATGAAACGTTGACGAATATTATTTTCTGTACCAGCGTAAGACAGTTTATGAAAGGCAGGCAAGCAGACGTACGGTGGTGGTGGTGGTGGTTTTTAGCTGCCTACAATTATACCTAACCCAAAAAGTCATGCACCCTTATAATTATGTTGATGAAATATTGAAAACTTCCAAGATATATCCCGTTTTGTAGTAATTGAAGGTGAACTATCCAGCTGTATGTTATCCACTTGTTTGATCACCCATTCACCTTGTATTTAACTTCTTAATAACAAATGGAATGAAGACATTTTGGATCATAATTCTAAAAAAAACTTAGATGAAAGAGGCATAGAGAGTGTTCATGCAGGGTGAGGCGGCGCTAAAACTGCTGCCATCAGTCACTAGCGATCCTGGTTTTCTTTACTCAGACTTTGTTCCAACTCGTCACGTGGCTGCAGTGTTACCTGTGACGATCAAACTCACCTCGGCAACTCACCTGTTGTTCCCGGGTGTGGCGGTGAGGCTGTTGTCTTGCTACGCGTCCTGCAACATGCTTATTAGTCAGCCTTGAGGTGCTGTGCTTACGTGTGACGCTAATTATCCCTCAACACAGGTGGTAGGTGGCAGGTGGTAGGTGGTAGGTATAGGTTAGGTGGTCGTGGACTTCCTTAACACGTCACTCACCTATTCTGCTAATGTTCCAAACTTACATTAACTGTAGTTATGAAATGCTAGCAAAATTATATGCATTAATTGAAAATATTACTGAACAAAAATACCTTTAATAATATTCCGTATTTCTGCACTCCGCACCAACGGCATCTAAGCTGTGGGTTGCAAATTAATTGGCGGGAAGGGTAGGTGGTGGGAAGGGTAGGTGGTGAGGGAAGGTGTAGGTGGTGAGGGAGGATGTAGGTGGTGGGGAAGGGTATCGGTGGTGGTGGTAGTGGTGGCGGGGAAGGGTATCGGTGGTGGTGATGGTGATGGTGGTCGTGGTGGTGGTGGTGGTGGTGGTGGTGGTGGTGGTGGTGGTGGTGGTGGTGGTGGTGGGTGAAGCACATCGGCAACGGTGAGCTGGATCGGGAATTCTGGGAAATAGAAGCAAAGCGACGAATGGGAATGAAAGTTTTTCTTTTTTTCTTCATTCATTTTATTCTCGTAGTGAATTTATGCATTGGCAATTATACGAATTAATTATTCAATTGTTTATTCTTTCTTTATCGATCTATTTATTTATTTGGAGAAATGAATCTATCCTCACCGCAGGTCAAGGACAAACCCAGCACGAAAAGAACCTTCTTTCATCTGTGTGTGCGTGTGTGTGTGTGTGTGTGTGTGTGTGTGTGTGTGTGTGTGTGTGTGTGTGTGTGTGTGTGTGTGTGTGTGTGTCAGGCCATCTATCTCTGCCTGTGTCTTATCTGTGAATAACAGGCAGGAATGAGGTGACCCTGGAATAGCATGTCGTCATTGGTCAAGAGGGGAGGGCAAGCTCCGCCCACTGTCAAGATCCGGATATTGGATTCTGCAAGATGATTGGTTAGCGGTGGGGGGCTCACTTTCCTCTGCCGTGACGTCACTATTACCGGCCTCCCTTGCACAAGAAACAAATGACGGTCATAATTTAACAAAATAACGAAATTATTTTGTGGACTCAGTACAAAGTGATGTGAGCGTTTGATAAATTATTTTTACTCTAAAACATCTTAAACATTTATTTGACCTTCCTTATCATCGTCGTAATCGTGGTAGTTTGCAGATAGAAGAAAACAACTTAGAAAAGAAAACTATATAAATAAATAAGAAGACAGGAAATGAGTCTCAACTGCTTATTGGAGTTTGGAGGAGCTTGGAATGAAGTGCAAAGAAGCAGGAAGAAGAGGATAATGAGGAGGATAAGGAGGACGAATGAAGTGAGAAGAAGCAAGAAGAAGATGATAAGGAGGATGAGTACCAAGAATAATAATAGTATAGTCGCGTACATGTGGTAGTGTGCGGTGTAGTTTAACTGAGAAAAATGAGTGAAGAAAAAGAACTAGAAAAATATAAGAGAAATAACCGAGCCATACTAGCTGTGAGAACATTGGATATTAAGTTAAAGTGGAGAACAAGGCTATACAGGAAAGATAAAAAATGAAAATAAAAGAATATAATAGTTAATGTAAGAAAAATAAAATATGAATGATCAGAGGGAGAGAAAAAGTTTGAAAAAGTCATTCTTCTTTCTTTCTGCCACGAGTACAGAACAGAATTTTAATAACTGAATGACTAAAAAGAAATATGACGAAATAGAATAAGAAATACATGAAATAGAATGTACGTGAACGAAGAAAGATGAAATTAAACGGTAACACCACAATGGACTCCAACACACGATCGGAAAACAATATGGAACGAAATTTATAAGAAAAATTTTGCGTCTGTATTACTGGGAATTTTTTACTTTTATTGTTCACACTCTTGCGTTTGTTTCGTTTTGGGAGGAAGGTTTTAAAAATATTTCCTGCCGTTAGCGTTGACGAAAAGTTTCTCTCGCAAAAACAATCCGGTTTCCCCGCGAACGTTAATAAAAAAAAGAGAGAAAAAAAAAAATGAAATAATTGCAAAATTGTTGTAGTTTTCCAGTAGGTTGTTACAAAAGAATTAGCCAACCGACACCACCACTACCACCACCACCACCACCACCACCACCACCACCACCACCACCACCACCACCACCACCACCACCACCAGTACTTTGAGACAGGCAGGGAAGGAAGGAGGGAAGTAGGTGGAGTATGGGGAAGTAAGGGGAAGCAGACACTCTCCCTCCCAACTTGATATATTCAGCAGAGAGGAAAATAGGATTACCCGTCGGGCACCTACACCTCCAGGGCTCTGCTGAGGCAGCTTTTGTGTGACTTCCTTTTTCTTTCTCACTTTATAGTTTGCTTTCAGTTTTCTGCTCAGACTTTTATGGGGTTTTTTCTCTCTCGTTTTTACTTTCTGTTAGTTTTTTTTAATTCCACGATATTCGCTGCATTTTATTCATCAAGTATTGAAACTTTTTTTCTGACATTTTCTTTCTACTATTTTATGCAGGATGATAATTATTCATCTCACTCTGTTTTTCATTTGAATTTTTGTTCTCGTTCCATGTTTATGAGATATTCACGATTTTAATTATAAAATATTGACTTCAGTCTTAATAGAAGATTTAATTTTCTTATTTTATTCACATTTTCATGTATATCTGCCACTACAGATTTTTTCTAGAATATTTTTGTTCTCTAGTTCTGTAATTATTAACTTCATTCTATTCATCAAATATTCATTTCATGGTTTTATGAAATGTTAACCTTGTAAAATATCCATTTCACTTGACACACTAACGTATTTAATTATTTTGAAGACATTCACTACAATATTTGTATTCTATTATGGTTAATTCATCTCATCGATTTTCATTATGCGAAAAAATTATAACAACACACTTTTCCTAAGATGTTGTGTGGTTCTGGGTTTTAACTATTTTCCAAATATAACATTTTCAACCTAGGTTACTATTTTTTATATACATTTTCTCAGTATCTTTCGTGGTTGTCTTTGTTGTAGTGATTCAAGGTTATCATTAATGTTTTATTGGTGTGCAGAACTTTTTTCATCATTTAGTAAATAACCTTCATCTCTTTACATCATTGAAAATAGATTACTTATTCAAGCTGCTCCCCGCTATGTTTCTTTCCTCATCAAGACAAACTGAAGCTCTTTACTGTAATCAGATTATCATTAAATAGATGAGTACAATAGCAAATTACATACGTGGGTGATCTCTTTTAAAATATATGAATGTAATTGAATTCTTCTATCATTAATGAAAAAAAACCCAACGTAACACAATTAATTCCTGAATAGTATACTGAATAAACAAGAAGAAAGAATTACCCAAATGAATTCTTAAAGATAATTAATTAGTTAAAAAAAACATGAATTCAGAAGAAAAAAAAAAAACACAAAACCAGGTAACAATGCCATGGAGCCATACTCGTATAAAAATAAAAATGAAAATAAAAATCACAGAACCAGTCGACCTTTTAAACGAACAGAATCTCAGAATGCTAGAATGAAAGGGGAGCGTGTTTTTATAATCTGTGTAATGTGTTTGTCCTTTACTGTTATATTGTAAAAGCATCGGGTAAAGGAAAAATTTGTATGTTATGAAAAGTTCTGGTGAATCAAAGACACGGAAAGATATAAATTTTTCCGAGAAGCTGTGAAGACGCGAAGGGACAGAGATAAAAGAAGAATTTTGAAGAGAGAGAGAGAGAGAGAGAGAGAGAGAGAGAGAGAGAGAGAGAGAGAGAGAGAGAGAGAGAGAGAGAGAGAGAGAGAGAGAGAGAGAGAGAGAGAGAGAGAGAGAGAGAGAGAGAGAGAAAAAAAAAAACACACACACACACACAGACACACAGTAATGCCTTTTTAACGAAGTGCACCGGTAATTACCCTCTTCCGTCCCTCCGGTTCCGGATTAGCGGGGGGCGGCGCGCCTTTAACCACCCGACCAGCCGCCATCTTAGCATCCTGACCTACACATCACTCATCTCCCTTCGCCAACTCATCTCCATAACTCACTCATCTCCCCACGACGATTCTCCTTTCATCTATTCATCTCCCTTGCCGATATCTACCTCTCACTGTCTCACTCACTCATCTCCACTTGTTCATCTCCACCAACTCATCTCCACCAACTCATCTCCATCAACTCATCTCCACTAAGTCATCTCCTTCAACTCATCTCCTCATTGGCTTATCCCTTCAAAGTGACTTAGCACCAAGGAGATTAAATTATCTTTATATGATTTTCTCTTTGCATTCCATTCGTCACTTCTTGCATCATTTGTTCACATTTTCCCACATGTTCATCATTTTCACTCGCTCACCAGTACAGTTCACTCATAGAAGCATTGAGTCATTCATTCAGATATTCATTAAGTCAGTAAGTCAGTAGGTCAGTCAGTCAGTCAGTCAGTCAGCTGGTCTGTTACTTGGTCGGTAGGTGAGTGTGTCAGTGGGTCAGTTTGTTAAATGGTTACTCTGTCATGCGCTCACTCACTCACTCACTCACTCACTCACTCACTCTGACTCACTCACTCACTCACTCATTCACTCACTCATTCACTCACTCACTCACTCACTCACTCACTCACTCACTCACTCACTCACTCACTCACTCACTCACTCACTCACTTGTCAATCTCTTCCTTAACGTTAGAAGTGGATTGTGAAGTGTGTGAAGTGGGAGGAAGGGATTTATATAAGTTGGAGGGGGACAGGGGGGCGTGTTGGGGGGCGTTGGGTAGAGGTGTGTTAGGGGGGGGTTGGGGGGACGTTGGGGGCAGTCTAAGTGCAAGTGTGATCAATAGAATGCAAATGAAAAAAAAATTCGTGAAAGCCTTGGATTTTGACTGACCATTTTTTTCCTTTTAAGGAGGAAAGTGAAAAGGATTGCTATTACCATAAGACTCTGTGTGTGTGTGTGTGTGTGTGTGTGTGTGTGTGTGTGTGTGTGTGTGTGTGTGTGTGTGTGTGTGTGTGTGTGTGTGTGTGTCTGTGTGTGTGTACGTGTGCTTTCTACAGAAAAATAACAAGGTCATATGTTTGATAAGTCGAAACAAACACACACACACACACACACACACACACACACACACACACACACACACACACACACACACACACACACACACACACACACACACACACACACAATAACAATTACACTAAAACACAACATGCCGATAAGGTCTGATCATGCGTACAATAAACCCATAATACGTACTCTCTCTCTCTCTCTCTCTCTCTCTCTCTCTCTCTCTCTCTCTCTCTCTCTCTCTCTCTCTCTCTCTCTCTCTCTCTCTCTTCTCTCTCTCTCTCTCTCTCTCTCTCTCTCTCTCTCTCTCTCTCTCTCTCTCATATACACACCTGATCCTCTTTTCCCTTTAACATTAAAACTTTCCCCTAACATTTCCCTATCAACTCCCTCTCTCTCTAAACCTCTCTACTTAATACTTTCCCCTTGCCTTCCCCTGCTAACCTTCCCCTTTAAAACGTCTCCCCTTAAGACCTCCCCTTAAAACCTCTCTTAATCCCCCCATTCCTTGACTCCTCCGTTAAACCTCTTAAACCCTCTTATTCCTCCCCTCGATTGCTTCCCCACAAACCATCCCATACAAGGCCATTTCAAGCCGATAGTATTACCTGCAGACTGCCCCCTCGTGTGTGTGTGTGTGTGTGTGTGTGTGTGTGTGTGTGTGTGTGTTTATTGTTATCACCAGAGCGTGTTTGAGTGTGCTGGTGCGTATGGGAGAGAGAGAGAGAGAGAGAGAGAGAGAGAGAGAGAGAGAGAGAGAGAGAGAGAGAGAGAGAGAGAGAGAGAGAGAGAGAGAGAGAGAGAGAGAGAGAGAGACCTTGAAATGGCTCTCAGTTGTTGTTCTGCAATAATTGATGTTTTCCTAATGAAGAGACAGGTGGTGCGTTATAGAATTTCTCTCTCTCTCTCTCTCTCTCTCTCTCTCTCTCTCTCTCTCTCCTCTCTCTCTCTCTCTCTCTCTCTCTCTCATTTATCATCTTACTCCTGTTTCTATTCTATGTATTTCCCTTCCTGTTTCTCTCTCTTCATCTTCTATTCCTTCTTTCTTTCCTACATTTGTCTTTTTTTTCCTTCGTTGTACAGTAAAATAATTCTCACTTTTTTTTTCTCTCATTTTTTTTTGGTTGCACTTTTTCTTGCTAACATTTCTTTCTTCTTGTCTCCTATTTTTTTTTTTGGTTCATTTTCTTCCCTTCTTCGTTTTCTTTCTCTTTCATCTTTATTACTTAATCACGAGTTTCTTGGATTCCTGGGTTTTTTTAACTTTTTTTTTAGCTTATTTTTTATGCAACTTTCTCTAATTTAAGCTTAAGTAAGGCTTTGTTCTCTTTCTTTCCCTATGTCTCCTTTGTGTTTCTTTCTCGCTTCTTCTTTAATTATTCCTTGTGCTTTTGACACTAATATTTGCATTTCACTTCTTCTTTTTCGCCATAATCTCTCCACTTTTCTTCTCATTATCTCTTCTTCTTCTTTACGTATTTACATTTACTCTCTTTTTCACCTAATGCTTTTCTTTTCTCAGTTTCCTTCTATGCCTCGCTATTTATCTTCCTTTGTCATTCCCTTATTCTTTATTTATGACTTCTTTCTTTCTCTCTCTCTCTCTCTCTCTCTCTCTCTCTCTCTCTCTCTCTCTCTCTCTCTCTCTCTCTCTCTCTCTCTCTCTCTCTCTCTCTCTCTCTCTCTCTCTCTCTCTCTCTCTGTTTCCTTTGCCATTTCCTCCTTGCGATCTTTTTTCTTTTTTTTTATATTATTTTTCCATTTTCTATCTCAACGTGGACTTCCTCTCTTCCTCCTCCTCCTCCTCTTCTCCTCTTCCTCTTCCTCCTCCTCCTCCTCTCCTCCTCCTCCTCCTCCTCCTCCTCCTCCTCCTCCTCCTCCTCCTCCTCCTCCTCTTCTTTTCCTTTTTTCATCTTGTTTCCTCTTCCATTTCCTTCTTTCGTCGTTCTTTTTTTTCTTCCATTTTTCTTTTCTTTTTACAGTTCTTATCTTTTTTTCCTTTTACTTCACTTTCCTCTTCCATTTCGTTCTCTTGTCGATATTTTTTCCTTCCATTACCTCCTCATTGTGGAATTCCATCTCCTCACCTCTTCGCCCTCCTGCACCAGTTATT